>WBNH01008822.1:280675-342136 GCA_013401255.1 Urocolius indicus | reverse complement strand
TGCCCCTGCTCCCCATTCCCGCCGCGGGCGCCCCGCCGCCGCTTGTGTCCTCCCCGCGGACTGGCCGCCCCGCCGCCGGGCGGGAAGGGGCCGTCGGGCCGGCACCCGCGCCCCCGATTTCCTACAGAGGGCCGGGAGGCGTCAGCGAGGGACCGGCCGGGCCAAAGCGGGCAGGGGGCTGGCGGGCGCGGCGTGCGGGGAACCAGCCCGGGGAGAGCCCCGCATCCCGCTGCCGCGCGGCTGGTCCCGGCGCTGCTCCCGCCGAGGACCGTCATGGATAAAATTTGCTACTCAGTATTTTTTTAATGTTTGGCTATATAAATGCATAAATACGTTGAGGAAAAAAAAAAAAAGAAGAAGGAAGAAAGAATAGTAAGGATACTTTTTGTTGTTGTTGTTTCTTTCTATAAGGTAACTTAAATGTTGCACCTTATTTGGAATGGGTTTCTACAGTGTCCCTGAGTCCCACCTGGGAACTTGCACTTCTTGTCCAGGAGAGCTGTAGGGGTTCGAGGCGAGGGGAGGGCTGGCGCAGCCCCCAGCACCCACGCTAGCACTTTACTGAGAACCGGAGCACGGAGGGGTGCAGAGGGCTGCACCCTGAGCCCAGCTTGCAGTGCCTTGAGCACCCGGGAGCGCCAGGGCTCCAGCGTGTTTTGGGTGTGCGAGGGAAGGGGAGGTCAGACCCATTATGTAACCTAGTGTTTATTTGAGACTTTTTTTTTTTTTTTTTGACTAAGGTATACAGGTGCGGCAAGTGCATTTGTTCTCACTCTGTCTTTATTTATCAATTCAGTATGTTCCCAAGACATTGTTTCTTTCCCTCTTGAACCTTGCTGTATAAAATGAATGTTTCTGCACTCAACTATGAAAAAGAAACACCACCCCCCCCATCCCCAAGAAAACGCAGAGCAACTCATCAGCCTGAACTTATTTTCTCCTAAATTTGGAATGACCCAGGCTGGAGGCTGCAGGTAAAACACCTCCCCGTGCAATCGAAAACGATTAGAGCAGATGGGGTAAGTTTTCCCATAGGGGTTCTCCCCTCACGCCATGCCCAGATATCACCATTTCCCTTTCTGGAGCCAAACCAGACGCCAGATAATCACACAGATAAAGCTTTTCTAATAAGGCTTAAACCAAGACCTTGCCTAGATATTTTTAGTTTGTTGCCAAGGTAGCACTGTGAGAAATCTCACTTGAATGTTACGTCAGAGGTGAGACACAACAGCCTGGCGAGGCGTGCGTACCTACCTGGGGTCTGTCCGTCCCTCCCGTGCATCTGCTGCTGCTGTTGCTACTGTTTGCCTCAAACGCTGTGTTTAAACAACGTTAAAAAACAAAAAACAAAAATACTCTTACTAGCCTACGGAGTGGCTGTATGTAAATAGTTGTTAATACATCCAATTAATGATGTCTGACATGCTATTTTTGTAGGGAGAAAATTAAGTGTTTAATGATATTTTGAGTTAAATATCTTTTGGGAGGGTTTGCTGAAGAAGTTGCACTTTTGTTACAATGCTTATGCTTGATACAAGCTTATGCTGTCTTAAATTATTAAAAAACAAAAATAAATCCTGTCTGCAAGAAACCAGCTGGTTTAGAACAATTTAGTACGTGATATATTAGCAATCAATCTTTATATTCAGTATTTTCCAGCACTCCATGAATTCTATTATCTATTTCCACACTATTTTGTGATTTAAAAAAAAAAAATTCTTACTAAGGAATAAAAACTTTAATACACAAAATGAGGTTGTCTACTAATTAAAAATCTTAATGAACATACATCGTAATGGGTGCACTGAGCTCCGAAAGGTGTGATTGTGCGACTGATGAGGATTGTTTAATGTCTTTACACGTTTTAAAGTTAGGTTTGAATTTGCCCTTAACTCCCCTCAGCAAGCTCTGGTTTAAGATGCATGTGTTTTCCAACACCAAGTGTAAGAGCCTGTGTGGGGGACAGAGACGTTTCTTCCTCATGTCTTACCTCCCCCCCGCCCCCCCCCAGCAAAATGCTAACCTTTAAAATTAACACTTTACAGCCCTGGTGCCGCATGGGAGCGATTCTTATTCACAATGAGCAAAATTTAGAATTGGCCTGACAATCTAATGACGTGTCATAATCTCTGGAGGAATGATGTATGTCCCAGCTTGGAAACCCTCTATGAAACCTGAACACTTGGGGGGAGCGGGGGGGGGACGGGGAGGTGGAGGTGTGGAGCAGGAAAGGGAACAGAGTGATGGAGACAGGCAGGTAATTCATGGCATGGAAATGCAGCCCCCTAAAGACTTTCACTGATGGATGTAATAATCAAGCCGCAGATCACCTCTTCTTTCCAAAATTCTTCCAGAGAAATAAAATTCAGGAACACCTCCAGCAGCAGCCAGTGCTTTATGTAAGAGAGAAACGTAAAGGAAGCAATTCGCGCTCCCTCTACTGGTCCCTCAACGCGAGTGGCTCTGCAGACAGTGCGTGACCTGGGGGAACACAAATGCCGCACAAAACTCTTGAAGACTCCCGTGGATTCCAGCAGTCCTTTAAAACAGAGGAGGAATTATGAACGGGGTGAAAAATAAGCACCCCTTTTAAATTCTTCCAGTGGGTTTTTTTTCATGGAAGCTATAATAAAATTAATTCCCATTGAATCTGGGAAGGCTCTCTGTATAAATAGCCGTGGATGCAGAGAAGTGTTTCTTCCCTCAAGTGACAATAGTGGACCAAAGGCCTCTACACCGCATCAGCATACCCGTTGGAGTGGATGATTTGAGGGCTGAAGTCAAAGCTTATCAAAGGCAATGAAAAAAACTGCATCTGACTTGAGTTGTCTTTGGATCCTCTTCGGCGCCTCGTGTTATCACAGGGATGAAAGGCAATGGGGTTCAACCCTTCAACTCGCCAGACACTTTGACCTGCTCACTTCAACAACTTTACACTTGTTACATGGTCAGAGTTACGCTGGGACCAACATGCTACTACGCTCCAACTCCTCATACTTAGGGCAGGAATCTGCTTTCCTGAGCCTGAAGACATTTATTTTACCGTTCTATTACAGGCACAGAAAAGGTGGAGCCGTGAGCACTTTGCAAAAAAAAAAAAAAACCCAAACCCTTCATTTCTCTCTTGAACGACTTAGGTGGTTTGAAAGCTGAAGCGAGGGCCAGGCTTCACACATTTTTCAGCCTTTGGGAATAGAAATCAGTTTAGATCTCATTTGGCTATAAACCTAGATCCTCATAAGATTTTATCAATTTCAGCATTTACCATGTACAGTAACAGGGAGGCTTATTTTTATTAGCCCTTGGATCAAACATGCCAAATAACTTCATGCCAAGTTGCAGCATCAGTGGGGTCTACTAAATTTTATTACATAAACCATAAAGATTAAATATGTGTGGCCAGATAATACCACAGCCCAACAAAAGCAAACATGTCAAAAAAATGTTTGTGATAGAGGCTGATAACCCCCTGCTGCTGGAAGCGAGTGGTAAATGACAGGAGGAATCCTAAGCATCAGCTCTAACTATTAAATTCCAGGCTTATTCAGAGCCTGAATCAAAGAGTATACTTTGCATTTTCTGGAGGTTAAAAAAACAATCCTACAAACACCCGACAAGAGCCTGGCAGGTTCAAATGTACCTTCACTTCCTACCTGCCTTCCATAACTGCGTGACATACGGGCCCTCATCTGCACTGCTCGAGTGCTAAGAGTGCAGGACCAAGTGCTGCCTTGTCTGTATGCAAATTGAGTGTATTACTCTGGTTTCTCATAAACTGCAAGGTTAAGGGATATAAGCTGGTAAATGTTATTTTCTTAAGCAATAAACTTTGGAAACAGGTCTTATTTATCTAGTACATTATAGAGGCATGAAAACCTACCTTATAGCGTCTTAAATAAACACGGTTGAGCTTGTTAAACCAATGGAAGGTAGTATCATGTACCTCCCACTGAAGGTCATGAAAGTTTTATGTTTGGAAGGATTCTAGTTAGAGAACCCAAATTTACTATCATCCATATTTAAGAAAGGCCTGACCTACCAATTAAGTCCTTTTCTTGAGTGTAATGGGCTTTGGAGAAGGTCTTAAATCTGTGTTTTGGAGTTTTCACCTCTAGTCAGGGCAGACTGAACGTCTTTGACATCCAGCAAGCCTGGGCACTGTGTGCAATGTGTATTTCAGCACTGGTAAATTTATAGTCTGCCCCATACCCTGGGTCTACTCAGTTATTTCTTTTTCTCTTCAAACATCAGCACCTGGAGTCATGCAATCTTTGCCTGCTAGCTGTAGAAATCAATGTGGAAATTATGATCTCAAAGAAGACAAGTAACAAAAATACCAAATTTCCTCTCTACTTGGATTTTTTTTTTTTTAGAGCCAGCTTAACTCAAAAGTTTAAATCTCTGTATACTCTCCCTAGCTATACTGCAGTCTCACAGCATCTCACTGCAAAGCTGCACAGAGAAGCCAGCGTCTCACCTGCCACTAGCAGCAGATGTGCAAGTCCTCGACAAGTGCGGGCCGGAGGTGAGCAAGGGTGAGCTGCCACTGTCACTACACTCTCTGCATCCTGCCCATGGCTATGGCGTTCCAGTCTCCAGGGCTGTCAATCTGTCACAAACACTAAACTCATCGCGGCCTCAATCACGGCAGTGCCGCAGGCTGCAGGGAGCTGCCCTGCCCCACGCCCAGCAGCAGAAGCTGTTCTGCCTCATTGAGCTCACGGGGCACCCAGAGCAGCACGGCGGCTGCCGCTGCTGCTGCCCTTTCCTGGGGTGCAAGAGTGCCGCTTCCTGCCTGGCACTCCCGCCGTGCCCCAGAGGAGGCAGGTTATGCCTGGGACAGGCGGGAAGACCCAACCTTGTGTTTCGGAAGGCAAGAGACTGTGATCCGAGGCAGCTGTATAGGCCCATGGGAGCCAAGGAGAGAGGTTTTTCTCCTTCCTCCATAAAAGCCTGTCGGTTTTTGCTTGGTGGGTTTTTTTTCACTCTCATATATTTTTAAATCTCAGTTTTGCTGTCCTCATTTGTCTTGGTTTAGTTTAAAAGCAGGTGTGCTGATTTTCACTACTCTTCACAGATTTTTTTTTTTTTTTATCTCAGCTGAGATCTTCCGGGATCAAATTATAAATGCAGATTTGTTCCTTATCAGAAGGGCATCCACATTCACTTCCCCCTCACAGTTTATCACAGTGAGGTGCTTGATCTGACAGAAAATACCCGATACAAACTAATGCAAATCTTTGATGAGCGCTTAGGGAATTGGTCTCCTCAATCCTCTGATATCAGCAGTTCCCTGAGTGTGGACATCTGTTGGGTATTGCTGTCTGCATGACTGCAGTCCTGCCACCAGAAATGGGGAAGAAACTTTTAATTTCATCTTGCTCATTCAGCTGTCAGAGCTCAAACGTGAGTCTAGCTCTCGTTCTAAAATACTTCCATCCAGACCAAAACATAGAGAACCAGTTACAAAAAAAGAAACCCTTGTGGCCAAGTCACTCTCACAACTGAGCCACTGGTAAAGAACAACCTCAGGAAAAGAACTATGTAAATACAGCACCTTCTTACTCAGCAGAAAACTGTCTCCCCAAGTGTGTTTGGACTAATAACGGCACTACAGAGCCAAGTGAGCTGGCAGATACGGTAATGGATTCTATTCCCCATGTACTTTATCAACAGAATCACTAGGGCTCCAGCCCTGCAGTTGCTGGCAGGCTGGCACACAGCTTTGCTTACACGTCGTGCTGTTTGCAAAGAAGCATGTCTATAATAGGAGCAGCAGTCCATCCATCTGCATGGTCCTAGTTACAGCGTTAAGGGCTTCAGACTTGGTTATAGACCAGTGAACTCACTTCAGGTTTGGATTCCAGGAGCAGTGACCCTGATTACAATTTCTGTAGTGTAGATACCACAGCCTCCAGTAAAGGTTGTAAGAATGAGCCCTAGGTTACAGCTGGAGGACCTTACTTTTCTCCTTGGCTGGAATATGATTACCTCTATCAAAATCAAATGGTAACAGTCATAAACCACCGAGGGCTGACTCTGTAAGCAGCCTGAGACGCATGAAAAAACGATTTTCTTGGCAGCTAGGATCCCCAAACGTGTTTGCAGGGCTCACAGTCAGAAAAACAAGAATATCTTCTTTTTTTTTCCCCCTCTTGTTTTCAAGTATGCAAGCTGGAACTCTTTTATTCTGCAAGTGACTGAGAGGCTGAAAAGCACGCTCCTCCTACAGATGAAAAATATTTTAGGTCGTGGTTGAAAAGAGACTGTCTGACTTGGCTAATCTGCATTTGTGCGGGTGGCGGAAGGGTTAAAGCTGCACGGATGCCGCTACCTCTGACCTCTGGCTTTAGAAGCCGGCGCTCGTACCCGCTGCTTCGTGCCGCACAGCAATTCCGGGAGACACGGGCGCGGGCAGCATGTCACAGGTTACTTTTTGGTGCAGAGAACCGCCCGCGTTCGTCCCCCGCAGAGCTGTGCAGAGGCTCCGTGCGGCGTGGCGGCGGCCGGGTTGCCGCGGAAGCAACGGAGGCGCGTCCGCCGCGGAACAGACCACCGCGACCGAGGCGAGCCCGGAACCCCAGAGGGCTCGCCGGGATGGCACGGACAGCCGCCTCAGACGACCCCCTCTCCTCGCCGCCCGGGGCTCGAGGCAAGCGCCGCAACGCCAAGCGCAGCCCGGCCTCCCGGGAGGCGGCATACACCAGCCCCGGCCGCGTGACGCCCGCGCACGCTGCCCGGCACGTGCGCGCCGCCTCGGGGAGGGCGGAGGAGGGGGCAGAAGGGGGCGGGGCCGGGGCGGTCGCCTGGCAACGGCGCGCGGCTGCGGACCCGGCCCCCCCCCGCCCTCCCCCCCCCTCCGCCGCTGCCGGCCGTGGCGGTCTCGGGGCTCTCCCGGCGTCGAGTGCGGCTGCGCTGGGAACCCACAGCCCGCGGGCAAATCCCTTGCACGGGTTTTGGCAGCCCTGTGTGGGCTTCGTAGCTCGGTGGTCTTGTGAGGAAGCCGCGTTTGCTCTGTCCCGTACCTTCGAGCGCCCCCGAGTGTATCGTGTACGTGCGGTGAAGTGGCACTCACACTCGTGGCCTTTGGACTGCAGAGCCAATAGTGCCCGCAGTGTCACTGCCAGGTTAGGGGAGTTGTAGCCTTGCCTCCAGGGGAGCATTCGAGGTTTAAAACAAGCTTGGATCCCGGGTCCTGGCATCTGAGAGTTTTTTCTTGCGGCACTCTGAGCAGATGCAAGGCAGGACTGAAAGTAGCAAAGACCAGGAGGATTTGGGTTTTTTTTGCCCTTGGAGGCATCAGCTGGAGGACTAATAAACTGTGATTGGGCAACAGTCTTCAATAAGAAGCTGGGTTTTCACCATGATTCTTCTCAAATAGTAGTGTTACTGGGAAGGTTTGCGGGTATAAGCAAAGCATGACCTGTAGAGGAAGGCAAGACCTTTCACTGACACAGCTGATGCCACTGGAAAACCAGGGCAGTTTTCACACACCTCAGCCTCTTTGTGACTTAACAAAAGGACTTCAGCACTCGGAGTGCTTCACTCTCTAGCAGAATCTGCTAGACGTGATAGACACACTGAACTTTATAGTTCTTTGTGTGCTGCCAGTCTTCCCTGTCCTGCTTGTCGCATATCCAGTCTTCCCATCTACATGTGTTTCTGAGGTACCTCAGAAAACCAAAGGCTGGAGGACCATAAATGGCATCTCATGCCTTCCTGCTTGGGCCAGGGAAGGCACTGATATCAGCCTTGGCAGCTCTTGCTATTTTGCTTCCTACCACAGCCAAGGGGCCTAGTGCAGCTGCTGGTCCTGCCTGCAGCATAGTCCTGCTCACGTGACACAGTGTGGACACAGGAGCTGCCCCGTGGGACACTGCTGGCGGGAGCACAAGAGAGCTTGTTAACAGGACACGTCCATGTCCCCTGCTTGCTCTAGGCCTCAGATAATTATCACTGCCTTCTACTTGGATTTCGGCCCTAAAGCCTTTCACAGATCAGTATGTTTTCCAACAGCTGAACTGGATTTGCTGCCTTTATTTCAAGGCTGTGGACAGTGGCAGCGCTCACCGAGTGGCAGGGGGGGAATGCAGCTAGAGGTACCTGCTGGACAGCACAGAGTGATAACACCGTCATCTGAGAGCAGAAACTTAGATTCCAGCCCTTCTTTGCAGCATGTGTATGCATTTTATATTAGAAACTCACTGAGATAAAAGCAGATTTTCACAGGAGCTAGGGTAGGAACTGGCACTTCGGTTTTCTCTTTCACCAAGTGGAGATCCTAATCAACAAGCTAAAGCTATTTCTCATTAAGTAATTGCTTAATTATTCTGTACAAACTAGGACAAGATCTACAAAAGAAATTGTACATGCATCTCTGAGAACAACTTTTGGCCAGGGCCTTCTCATGTGGAGTGGGAGATGCAGAGGTGAGCCTCCTTGGAGGAAAAATATTCAATCCCAGACACCTACTGAGAGATAAATGTTCTAGTTGCCAAACTTTTTATTTGTATGCACGGCTGCTCCTCTTCCAGCTGCAGCTTTTTGTGTGAAGAGTGGTGCCCTCTGTTGTTCTAGAGAGAAGTTGCTATGAGTTTAGGGGACTGAAAGCGCGAATGTGAGGTTGGTTTGCTTCTTCCAGTAGGGCAAACTGTTACAGATGCCCTTGTTTTTTCACTTACGGTTTGCGGTGCATGTCATGCTAAATGCACTACAGTCAGGACTTTGGTTTCCAGAGTGAAGTCAGGAAGGAGACAGCTGTGGAGGTACATGTAAAACATGAGTAGGAAAGAACTGTTGAATAACACACTGCTAAAAAAAAAACCAAAAAAACCCAACAACAAAGGTGTGTAGAATAGACAAGAACTACTTATTACAGGTGCTACCAAGGTTACTGAAGAGTATTTGAATGTGTGTGGGCAAGGGTTGGAGTTAATGCTGCCTGTGCCTCCTTCAACATCTCCTGACCTCTGAGAGGGAGGTAGCTCCCATGGCATAACAAGCTGCCATCATCCGATAATCCTCATGAGCACACGTAGTAAGGAAATTTGTGCGAGCCCAGGCTGAAGGTGTTCCTGCTCCTTGGCACAACACAAAACTGTGTGTTTGGATTTCAATTTGTTCTAAGGACTGGAAAGGTAAGAAAGTAAAGCTATACCTGTCTGTCTGCAGTGATGCGGCTATGCAAAAGGCCCAATGCCAGTGGGCGTGGGGCCAACATGCCTGTTGTAAATTACGAGGTAAGTACAGTTATTTAACATGACCTTTGAGAGTAATCTGTGTGCCATGCCCTGGAGGCCATCTATGACAAGCGTGCTCTCATCAATGTCCTGCCAGGCCCGGAAGGTATTTCCAGGAGCCCAGCTGTTTGCTGTGATTGCTGAACATGCTGAGTCTGCAATAACTGTTTTTAAAAGTAATGTCATGGAGTTGCTTGAATTTAGTAACCCTAGGGCAAAACATTCAAAGGGGTAGAGGGCATTTCAGTGAGAAGGTACTGCATGTCCCTTGCTTTAGCTTTACTACAAGATCGCCTATGGGAACAAAGCTGCCTAGTCTGGAATGGCATGTGGGTAGCTTAGGTACCCTAACATTTTCCTTCCTGGGTACAGGCAAATCATTTGTGTTGGTACAGGCCTGTAAAGAGGAGATTTCTTCCCTTTCCCCAGATGTTCTCAATGAATCCGCATGACAGGGCCCTGAAGATGCACACCCACCCCTTTGGCTGATGGCACCTTCACATTTCAGGGGAGTCTCAAGCTTCTGGCTGGGCCAGGAAGAGCAGAAAGGTGGTTCAGTACCACCACCTAATAACTGCTCTCATCTGCGCAGCCGAGAACCCTTTTTTCCTTCTGATTTATCCCTGTTACCAGTGCCACGATGTGGGTGAAACTGTAGTTCAGCTCTGTGGTACCAAACCCAAGCAAGAACACCACTAGGAAGTGACAGCTCCTTTGTGTATGTTTCAAACCACCGTAGTTTCTTGAGTAGCTTCAAATCTAATCACTGAAGAAAAAATCAGAAGAGACTCAAATTTTTAACCCAACACAGCCACTCAGATGGAATTCTTGTTACTAACACCACTCAGTCACCTTTTCACCTGGTGGCTTTAATCAGACGTGGAGGCAGTGAAATGCAGTGACCCCATCTGTGTATCACAGAGTGTGTGTATTTCCATAGCCAAAATTAGACAGAACAGTGGCAGGAAGATTTCCCTTACTCTTAGTTTAGGTCTCTTAAGAATACTTTACATCTTGAAGGTTAAGAACTGATGGTGGTAACTGGGCTCTTGGTGATGTGCACTACGAGAAAACACAAACCTGCCTTTAACGTAGAAGAGCTTGTTGTTATTGTCCATTTTGATGTCCCTTCTTTGCTGTCCCTGACAAAGAACTTAAATGGGTTTAATTCTGCAAGGAGCTGAACTCCTCATGTGTATGCTGAAACCAGTGTGCTAAAATCAGTGGTAGATAAAGACATTTGTTTTGCAGAGTGAAAGCAAGTTTAAACCAGACTAATTAGATCTCAAAGCTTTGCAAAAGAAGAGATTAGGAGTCACTTCTTTTGAAGTGCTTACATTGTTTAGTTCAGGAGATAAATCCTCTGCTATCACAAAGAGGTTTAGCCTCTGGCCAAAGGGTTAGAGAAAGCTTCCCCTTGCAAGCAGGTTATTTCAAGAACTTCAGGCCGAGGGTACTATTTACTGCCTGTGCCCATCCAGCTCTTGGTATTGAGTGAGAGGCTGAATGCCAGGACAGCCAGGCCTCCAGCATGGCCCAACTGTTGTTGGATAGCTCTCTACTTCTCTGTAATAGGACTAGACTCTTGTTTGCAAAAGATCCATATACAAAAGTAGGTTCATGGACACGGAGAGCAGGTACTCCATCCACTTCCTACACTGAACAAAGATATATCAAAGTATTTCAGTGGGTAGTCAACACTTCTCAGGCTACTGAGGCTGGTTTTATGGTTGCTCACAGTGCCCACAGAGCTTGACCTGTGTGACTGCACACTTGGGGCAGGCCAAGCCCGTTTTTCCTGCCAAAGGAGAGATGTGTTCCAGGAAGTAGGTGCTTCCTGCTCTCTGGTTCCTCAGATGACTGTGGACAAAGGTAGCAGCAAGAACTTTATTGAGCAGGATATGAGATAAGATGCCAAGGGACTAATTATTTATTGCTTTGTTAAATGTCAGAAGCTGCACTAATTATTACCTAAATGGCTTCAGATGGCAACATCTTTAAATGATCTTTAATCTCAGAACTGAGCAGTGGGGTTGAATCTCTTGTGCTTGCTCATTCTGTGCAGGGCTCCAGAGTAATTGCAGCTGAGGTGTTTGTTAGTTAATTGAACTTATTTGGGGCATGGAGCAAACACTTTGGAATCGCAAAACAAGCCAGAAAAAGAGGACATCCTCCTACAATTCTAACTCTTGTGCACTTTATCTCTTAGGCCCCTAATATCAAAGGGCACTTAAGTATCTATGGCAACCTGTCATGGTGGATTACCAGTTGCATGCACATTGTTAGACAGCATCAGACTTGTGGAAACACTGGAACACTTAGGACCACCAAGCAAATCTCAGTCAATCGTTTCTATCAATTACTTACAATATGCTCCTAAATAACACTTGAAAAAGGATTTAGTCTGCC
This sequence comes from Urocolius indicus, assembly GCA_013401255.1. Lineage (NCBI taxonomy): Eukaryota > Metazoa > Chordata > Aves > Coliiformes > Coliidae > Urocolius > Urocolius indicus. The sequence goes on along the minus strand of WBNH01008822.1, from coordinate 330,488 downwards.
TCTTGCAACAGCATCACTCTGCAAGAAGAACAGAGTTGAGCAAAAGTTGAACGAGAAGGTTTGATTCCTTTCCTTTTTGCCCCTTTAGAAAAAAAAAGCAGCCCAGGCAAACCAGACTTCAGCTCCAGAAACACGCCAGCTTCCTGTAGCATGCCTGCATCTTGCTCTCACTGCAAGGTAAACTAACTCAAGAGTGGCTTTTTGTCCTCCTCTTGGTACAATATAAAAATGCACTTTCTTGCAGTAGTATCCAGACAGTACAGATGAGATCAGGACCACATGGTGGTATTTGCCAAACACATAGGAAACGGGATGCTGTTCCTCACAGGGCTGGCCATATATATAGACAAAGTCAAAGGGGATGAAGCAGTATTATCCCAAGCTTAGAGCTGGGGTACTCCAACCCAGAGGGATTATAGTAGCTTGCCCAAGGTCACACATAGGAAATCTGTGGCAGAGCTGGGAAACGAAACAACAGCTTCTTCCTAGGCACGGAATCATCTCCAGAATGGAATGTTTCCAGCCACAAGTTTCAGAAGGCTATAGGGCCTGAGCCCTCCTCACAGAAACTGCAGGAGCTGCATCATTTGTGCCACAGCTACACATCTGCTGTGACTAGGAGATGGTCCTTTAATAAGCATTACTGTGCACTCTCTGAAAGACCGTATTTGAACATGGAACATTGCCCATTTTATCTGATTCTCTACCACGTGCAGTATACGCCTAGGAAACCTGCTTTTCAACTAGCTGTGTGGCTGCACTGTTCCAGGCATGCCAGCGTGTATTGCTGCCCTCTCGTGTAGACCTTGTTGTAATTGCAGCGTTGTGACAGAGTTGTGAGGACAAGATTAACTGGTGCTTTGCATATCACGGAACCTTTCACACCAGGCAGACAGCTAATAAGACAGGGTTACCTGTCTCATTTAGCTGTGTCGCTGTCTCCTCCAAGCCACATGACAATGGATGGAGAATCCAGGTCATAGTCTTGGTAACCGTGATGCAGATTTGCCAGGTCAAGAGAACAGTTAAGACAACTTTGTAGCAACAAAGCGTAGTTAAAGGTCTGCTGGAGTTCTCTGGTTTCTCTTCAGCTTTCCATAAGGGCCAGTTCTACCTCATTGATCAAAGTTCACCTCAGGCTGACTGTGACTGCTAAAGTTAAATTGTCTTTTCAGGGCACGTAACATTTCACGAAAAGCAATTTGGTACATCTGATAAAAGGGAGATGCTATAGCACATTGTGACAGGTAGTAATTTGTGAAAAGATTCATAGGCAACAACAAAGATGTTTCAGTTATTCCCCACTAAAAGCCTGGCCTGGTTTCAGCAACAGCTCCTGATGGCACCCCTGTGATACCATGTCAGTGGCTCTAAAGCTGGATGATTCCTTCACTTTCCATCACACAAGTAGCGAAAGGGACTTCAGAGCAAACATGAATTAGGTTGGTGTTCTATTTGGTGTACATCCCCCTTCCCTTCTCTCCCCCCCCCACCTTTTTTTTTTTTTTGTTTTAACCAGAAGCCTTCCCTTTCAAAATACATAGGCAGGTAATTATTGGTGCTCATTTGTGTTTCATTGGATAAGGGTTTTAAAAGTGGGCTTTTCATAAGCCCAGCTGGAGTTTTTCTTCAAACTTTTGCTCATTAAAAAGAAGTAATAGAAAACTTTTCTTCCCTCCACCTTGACCCAGGACTGAATGTGAGATCTTTTATATTGCATTTCCTCACTAAGTCTTCCAATTACTCACTGCTTTCCTCCTGCAGAGGGGTAAAGCAAGATAAAAGTGCGTAGCTGAAATGACAACCACCAAGCAGCACATGCATAAAAGATGTACGAAAAGGGAAAACTATAGCTTGAACAATAGCAGCATTCTCTATTTTGCAGGAACAGTATATACGAAGGCAATGCTCTTGGGGAACAAGCCAATGGATAGGTAATTAAGAAAGTAATTACATTGTGAAATAGGGATGTGGGACATAGCTTGTAACTGTTGCAGGCCAAACGCATGTTACCATACAGGGATCTGTCCTAGCTGTTTTCCTAGCTCTGCTTCTCCTTGATAGACCTGTGACTCAGAGGACCAGAAACCAAAATCAAAGTCTCCTATACCTAACCCACATGGACAAAACAAATACTGGAGAACAGATACCCAACTATCAGCTCTCACAGCTGAAAAACTGTTCTGCCGTAGCTGTATTTGATCTCCGCTGGCTTCTAGGTGACTCATCAAAGCAGTGCAATAATACTGCGATGCCCCTCTCACTCTGCCAGTGATGGCAGCCTTTCCATAGGTGGGATCACAAAAGCCTCTAGAAATCAAACTTTACTTTGCCCAAGAGACGGATATTTGCCTTAGTCGGGAGTCAGTGCAAATCAAATACACGTTCATGGGAAGAATCACCAAAGCTGTCTCTGTGTGACTGACTGCAAAGTTTCTTGCCTGGGGAAGGCACAGACAGAGACACCACAAATGACACGAAGATACCGGCAGCACCTGAGTTGATTAGACAAGTGGTGAGGTGGCTCTATTTGCATAAAGTTCCTTGTTGCACTAGCACATGCTTAGAGGCTCTTTTAAAGTCACCTGCCAGACAGTATTTCATATTTAAAAAATCAGCCTAGGAAGGGAACTCACCTCATTGCTTCAATCACAAGTCTCCTGCTGTAGCACAAGTTCCCTGTGCCTGGATTGATTCAAATGATCTTCACAGGCCCACTGGGCCTTTATAGCACAAGGCCTAAGCCTGAATCAGGTCTTCAGTTCCTTGTTCAAAGCTCAATTTCCTCCTGCTCCCTGAAGTATTTGTGTGCCATGTATCTATTGTGCGAAGGCTCTGTACATTCAGTTCCTCTCCCTGATCATCTCCAACAATCCTCTACCTCTTGGCCCTAAGTGACACTTCCTCTGCTTTAAGAGTAATATTAGTAGCAGTTCCTTGGTTGAGGTCAGGCTACTCTATTCCCTTGCAGTTATATTTTGTAGTTATATTCCCTGGGCTACATCCAATTAAAAAATAAAGCCTGTGCCCACTTTATGGCAAAAGACATCTCGTCTGCCACAGAGGCTCCACACCAACCAGCTGAGTGTCCCATGCCTCCAAGTAAACTGCCATTTAGGAGTGTTCGCTGTGTCACAGAGACATTTCTGAAAGCATGTGAGCTCCAGCCACACCAAGCATTTCCTGAGCCTGGTTTCAGGCCACATGCTCTCTGACAGAGCTCTGGCTGCCACATCACGACACATGCGTGAGATGTACGGTGCAATTCCAGCAAACCATGAACTGTAACGACCCAGGCTTTCAGAGGGCAATTTATTGTATGGGAGCATATTCAATATCTCTCATCAATCATTCATGAGAATAATAAAAAATAGAAGCTTTTTAAATGACAAAAAATATAATTACATATAATACAGGTTTTCATCTTGCATTGAAGAGGAGCAGTAATAAAACGCTCACTCACGTTTTCACAGTTTGCGTTGCTTCTCTAGGTTAAAGCATCAGCAACTCAAATCTTCCAGTCAGAACCCCTAGTTAGTAGTTTCACGGGGTGATCATGAGGGTGAATGTTCTCTGCATTTTAATACCCTTTACAAATAGAGCAGGCATACTTCATCCATCTGGGAACTATTCAAATTTTTCATAGGTACCAGCTATGCTTGAAGTGAGGCATCCTTGCTGCAACTGGAAGATTTTTTTGTATCTGAACATGCTTTTAGGCCCAATTCAGAAACACAGCTATGGAATACTCAAGAATGTGCTTAAATCCCATTTGGTTCCAAGGGCTCCAAGGTGAATCCTTCGTGACCACCTCTGCTCGTTCTGCCCCTCACAAGCACTGCGTGCTGGTGTGAAGCACTCACCAGTATTCGATGGCGTGTGTGAGTTGCTTGCAAGACCTCAAAGGATTCAAATATTCTTCAGCACTCCACTTACTTGAGACCCAAGCGCATTCACTGCATGCATACATTTCTGGATATATTACACACGCTTACCCCCAGCCCCTCCCCACAATATTATTGCAATAATTCTTTGCTGGTGTAACAGTTTACGTACCCAAGTTTCATTTTAGTTTTTTTTACATACATAGGAAAAAAAAAACCACCTGAAGACAGCTAGAACAAGCTTTCAATCAGTCACTATATGGGCATTGAAAGCTTTATTTTGAAAACTTTAAGCAGCAATACTGAATAAATAGACAGAATGATTGTTTTGTCATCTCCATACAACTGATGGCCTTCATCCAAAACATTAAAATACTGTAGCAAATAAAATAAACATGCATGTTTCAATGTTCTAAAAAAAAAAAAAAAGTGTAATATAAAAGTAACACTTTGACACTTATTTGAATACAGTACAGACCATTAGAGACTATTTTCTGGAAAAAAAGAATCTGAATACAATTTTGTTATTTACATAGATCATTAAGGCCCAATTCACTCAAGTTAATGCACATCAGGAATTTATATGCTTCAAGATAACTCACTAAAAATTACAAGATCCTTTTTTTTTTTTTTGCTCATACTTGTATGACCCCAAGTTCTCTAGAACAATGCAATACTCTTCAAGCTAAAAACAAGGCAATTATTGCCCCAAGAGGAGATTTTTATTTCACTAAAGAATCTTTTCCCTCTTACCTCACAATGAAAGCATGTTTGCATATTGCTAATGCTAGTTGTAGTTCTTGTCTTCAAGAAGTTCCTTCCAACTTGCTAGGGTTTGGAAAAGCAAGTCATCTCAAAGCTAACATACCATTTTCCAGAAGCAATTCAGGCACTTAGGAACCTAAGTCCCTCTGAAAGGTAACAGGAGGCAGGTTCCTAGCTGACTTTTCAGAGTGGGACTCAGTTTTCTCCCTTGTTTGGGCATTCAGAATGTTTACCTTAGCCTTAACCTACAGGCTTTTCCAATGGTCAACTCTCCCCCTGCCCCTTTTCCCATAACAACATAGCATCACCAGCAAAAAGAAACTGTATTCTCACAGATGAAGAGAGGTAATACAGTTAACTTCTGTTAGTAATAAATTACAGGAGTTCTCCATATAAATTCCCCATGCACTGGAAAATAGAGTTTGCGATCAACTCTTCCCATTTTTATCATGCTACCCAGTAAATAGTATGGCACTTTTAAAAATCAGTATGTGTAGCTTCCTTTCTGCTAATGCCCTGTAAGTAGGTTTGAAACACTTCTGAAAAAATGAGTTTGTCTATATTTGGAAAGAAAGAGTGAGGTTCTGCAGTCAATCAGAAGCAAAACTCTTAACGCCTTAATGTGAGGAATTTTTGTAACTGTAATACGTTGTTCAGTTCACATTTAATGCAAGGGCATGCCACTTTGTTTTGGTTTATTTACAGAGAGGGTGAAACTGCTACAGAACTTTAGCCTGGGTGAAATTCAGTAAGCAAGAGTATGGTGGGGGCAGGGGAATTTGTCAGTGTCTCACAAATGACAGGTTTGGATACCAAAGCCCCTCCTTTGCCACATGAGTGGCTGAAGCTGTGAATGTTTTTCAAGTCACCTTGACACCTGCTAAAAGCCCTAACAAGGAGAGTCCACGCAGTGCTGATGCTGTGGCTGCTCCTGAGCCAGCTCCAGGCTGGCCCCTCTGTCAAACAGCTGCTGCAGTCAGCAGGTGCTATTTTTTAAACTTAAATGGCAGATTCCTTCCTTGATTCTATTACAAAGCTGTAACTCAAGCCCTCCAAAGCTGCTCTTGCCCTTTTTAATCCTTTTCCTCCTCCTTCCATCTTAAAGAAAAACTTGGCAGAGAAAGAAAGCAGTTTTTGATGCAAGAGCCCAATTCAGCTCAAACTGACATCTGTGGGAGATGGACCAGTCACAAAGCATGACAAAAACATGAGCTGGGTAAGTATACTGATCTGCCTTAAAAATATTTCATCTCAGTACAAGACTGAAATTGCAACAGGCTTTTCTTTGTGTTTCCCCCGACCCCCATGCAGCATAATTTGGGCCAGACTTTGCAAGGTGCTGAGTGCCTCAGTTCTCTAATATCAAGAGGTGCTGAAGATGCAAGATATCCACTGGAGAGGGCCATTTCATTTCTGTGAATTGAGCCCAGAATGTAAGGCATATATGCTCAAGTACCTTGGACAGATATTGTCCCCAAACTATGTATATTTTACACTCTTTTTTTAATATATATATATATACACACATTCTTTTTTTTTTTTTTTAATACAAAGTAATGGGCACAGTAAACATGAGCACAGAATTGTGATAAACTAGGAGTAAAATCTGTGAGCACTGCAAAGATTCCTCAGGTAGGAACATCTCCTTTTCCAGTTTGCACACAAGGTGGAAAAAAATAATAATAATAAAAAGATCTGATAAGTTAAACAGTAAAAATTCAGAGTCTGTTTGGAAAGGTCCTTTATATATTCACAGCCTTATCTGTTGCTGTTAGTCTAAATACAGCAGCATTTTTAGAATAAATGATGCCATTAATTACAAAAGGCGAAAAAAATACAATGCATTAAACACTCAAGAGTCCTTCATTTTCTAACATATCTTGTAAAACTTCCATTTGCCAGGAAGCTCCTTTTCTAAAAAAGGAAATTTAAGTTAACATTTATCTGCACGTCTGAAAAATCAACATGACAGGATGCTAGGAGTTAAAGATTCTTAAGCATTTTCTATTGCAAAAACCTTGGAGTTTCCTACCAGGGCTAAAGTCCTGACCCTGCCAAAGACAGCAAGAGTTCCATCATTTTGCCACTGGCAAGTCCAGGTATTCAATACTGCAGTGAAAGCACAGTTACCCCCTCTCATGCCAAGGGGATCTCAAAGGTGGGGATGGTGGTATGAGTTGCTGTTAGAGCAGGAAATCCAAATGCAACTAGGTAAGGCCCATCCCTTCTCTAACTCATACGTGAGGCCAGCCTCCTAACGTAGCCAAAGCGTCCCACTGATGCCAGTCACTTTCTCTACAAGCTTGGTGTTCACTTCAGCAATCTAACTCTCGAGGCCTGGAACCAATATGCTACTTGGTAGTGCCTTACTTTCCACATGGAAGCCATTCTGTCTAGTCCTCGCTTAGCTGTGATTGCAGCAGAGTGACATCACGATAAGACCAAGTTCTCTTTTCACACGTTCTATTAAGAAATGACTACCAAAAGTGCTAATTTCCCACCTGTAAGCTTTATATTCTGGAAGTGACTGAGAAGCAATACATCTTTCAAAGAGGCTAAACATCTACCATTTAACACTGGGGACATGAAACGAAGTCCTAGCCCCAGTGAAGTCAGTAGAAGCTCTGCTATCGACTTTGTGGGACTCTGCCAGGTTCCTTCCCTCCACAAAACTTGAGTGAATTCTGGAAGGCTAGAAGAGGATGCTTATTTGTCTTGGGGGGGGGGGGTGGTTCTTTTTCTCCTCCAACAGCAAGATTTACCACAAAACAAGAATACTGTAATGGCTAGTGGAAAAAATAAAGTACAAAATCACACACAGTGAAAGCCTCCTCCTCTCTTTTGGTAAGATATATGAAGACAACTTCTTACATTGTTCTTTTCTCAAAAGCAATATACAATGTGGCAAAATATTTCAGATATACATTCTATATAATAAAATATCATCTAGCTAGTGCATCCTCAATCATATGCTGGAAATATTTTTACCAAGCCAAGGTTTAAATTCCATAAATCTTTTGAACACTAGGTGCTTCACTCAAGGCAGATTCAACAGCAAGTTAATCCCGCAAGCTCACTGTTCAAGCCTTAAAAGGTAGCAATGGATGGAACATGACATATGACCCACAACGGAAATTAAAGTCAGTGGTGAGAAACCATTTCAACGGTTCAGTACTCCACAGAACTCTGCATTGCAAGTTGTTGGACTTGATCAAATGGCGGGTGTTAGTACACACAGATCAAGATCCTCTTCTCAGACTGACTCAGCCACACGTGATTATTCACAAGTTAAAAAGAAATAAAGAAAAGGTCAACATTCACACACCCATGAATTAATGGGAATAAATTAAACCTCAGGTCAGCTGCATACATGGTTTTCTTCACCCTCAGTCTTTTATTTATGCCTATACAACAAACAATACTTTCCCAGACACTGCTGAAGTGGCAAAACCAAAGGAAGGTTTTTGCACTCTAGCTGTGTGGACAAGTTAATCCTTGCAAATTATGAACCGAGACAGTTCCTCTGTCTCTTTAGCATCAGTGCACAGGGTATGGCTCCAAGTGGTGTGTTGGAGGAAGAAGAAAAAAAATAACATGGTGGCTTAACAATAACAACAAAAAAAACAAAAAAAAAAAAAAACCACCAAAAAACAGAAAACAAAATCATCTTCCATTCATCATTGGCAGAATAAAACAAAAGTGTAACTTGTCCAGGGTACCTTGCTAGGTCCTCTCCAGAAGAGGTATGTACTGTCATACGTAAATGCCCTCCGGGTTAAAACCAGATGACAGGGGATTCTGTAGAATCCGAAGGTTACTGGGGAGTTGCCTCGATGAGCCAGGGCGCTTCAGTGACCCCGACTGGAACGGTGGCTCTGCACAAGAAAAGGGTAGTTAAGAGTCATTATTGTGCAAAAACACATGCAACAAACACATCATAAAGCAATGTGCAGAAAGAACTGGTACCTATATGTAACTTAATGCTTCAGCTTCCTGTCAACTTAAAAAAGAGAAATTTCATACGAGCTCTGAAATTTAAGGCCTGGTTGTCTTTTCTCCCCTCCCTCACCCCTCCCAATGCCTTCTGGTTAGCAAGTTTTCCAAGAGAAGGGATGGAACCAGCCAAGGAAAATGCTGAGAGAAACAGGCCCCTTGCAGGCAGGGTACTGGCTAAAAAGCATGCCACAGCAGAGGCTGAGCAGCAGCAATGCAGTTTCTGCTCGTGCCACAGCTCTGACAGACATTCAAAGCACTCTCATGTTTCTGTCTAGGAAATTTTCTGAATCCAGATGTGGGCACGTGCAGAATGCACTGATCTCACTAGGGGCAAAGACACATTTGCACATGCCGTAATAGCCATCTGTGCAAGACTTCTGGATGGCTGACAGCCCAGTTGGATTAGCTCCTATTCCCGTGTGGCTGCTGTCTGGGATTTCTTGAGATCCAGACACATTCCTTTTCCTGCTTTGACAACACAGCTCACGAGAAGAGGAAGGACCCAGATGAACAGCAATGTCACGCTGTGTGCCAGCTTACGTGCCTATGGCCATGGCAGCCACACTTGAAAGCTACTGGCCTACTGGGTTACAGATGGGACAAACACATGTCTAGGCGCAGTGGGAGGGAAGTTATCTGCACATTGTGCTTTAGTTACAGCTTGCTAAACCCTTAGAATGGAAAGAAATATTTGACACCATGCTTTCTTAATATTATGCTAACTTCTTTGCTAACAGAGCATTCCCTTTGTGTATGAGCACCAGCATCGATGCAGCAGGTAAAGGCTCTGTCCTCCCCTGTGCTCTGAGCACTGTACCTCTCTCGAGCTCCGCCTGCGGGGCCTCCACCTCAACGGGGTCTGCTGGCAGCACTGTGACCTTTGTTCCCGTCTGTTGGATGAACTGTTGGAGATTGACCTGTCGCAGCTCCTTTGTCAGTTGCTCCAGTTCTTGTTCCCTGTCCTGTCAAGGAAGAGAAAAATATCTGCTCAGCAGCATTTCAAGACTATTTGCAACTGGGTAACTAACCCTTCTCCCTTTGATGAGAAAGCTTCCAAGTTTTAAACACAAATTAGGAGTTATTACTGTTCTTTTTATATTGCTTCTTTAATGACCAGCAGATGTTTTTGTATCACCTGAGAAAAATTTGGGCACATCAGATGTGAGCAAATAAAGCTCCTCATGAGCACTCTTAAAAAAATACAACTGACCATCAGTCTGGCACCCAATCTTAGCTCTGCCAGAAGTGTCCAGCATGATTTGGACAGCTCAATTAGTTCTGTTCCTCAAAGAAGGATAATTCGCTTTTTGTTCTTTGTGTTTCCTATTTAAAGTGTAAGTTTTTATGGACAGAACTCTCACTCTGCAAGTATTCTGTGTTTTGTACAATGAGACCAAATCCTGGCTGGTTTACCACCTCTTCGCAGTACAGATGATGATAACTTAGGAAATTCTCCAAGGCTCTGTAATTCTGGTATGATATGCAAAACCTACATCTTTGACAGATTATAATAGTTTTAGTCTACAATTATTTTTTCCCCCCAAACAGACTCAGCTTCATTAACAGACAGCTGCATGGGGCACTCTCCCACAGCCAGGATGGGCTTCACCTATCTGGCCGCATAGGATGGGCTACTGGACTGCTACATCTGCATTTTGACAAGAGATGTAATTAGGGAAAAGAAGGTTGCCCTCTTATCTTGCAAGAGCAGAATTATACATGAACACACACAAAGACCGGGGGAGAACGGTTTGTGTGTATGTTCTAGGAATGATCCCCATCAGCACAGCCCTTATTCACTTTAAACTTGCAGTAAGGTCACAGTTGAGGCTGAATTCAACAGTTAGTAAGAAAATGAACACAACTGATCCAATGCCTAAATTAGGACCTTTTAATGACCAAGTACTTTATCACCAATATGTGTGCTTGACCTCTTCAGTCAATGTGTACCATGATGTTGGCCTCAGCTCTCTGTCACAGACTTGTATTTCCACTCATTGACTACAAGCTTTTGGAGAAACTGGAAACCAGGCCACCTCCAAATTTTAAGACAATTCTACAGGAAAACTCCTCAATTTATATTAGACCTGTTCTACAACTGAGCTCTTAAGACAGACAAAATTCTCAACTGTCTTTACTTACTACAACGTTAACTCTACAGCTCCATGTTTTATGAGATTATAACAAAGCTGCTACTGAAGGGAATTAATTTTTAAGAAAACACGAGTCACAGCAATAGGCAGAACTAACATAATAAATACCTTGTCCTTGACATTTCTCAGCTTTCACAGGAAATATGGTAGAAATGTTAACCATCACCCCACATGTTACTGGTTTGCGGTCTTAATTTAGGATCTAATTGTGAAACTTCATGAAATATTTTACCCAAAGACAGTCTAGATTATTTTCTTAATTGGTTTTTGTTTATTGGTTTGATTGGTCTTTTTAAAGATTTTCAAAATATTTCTCTAGAAATAGGGAGATGACAGTCCTGCATCTGACCCCTAACTGAATAAAGCCTCATATGATATGGCTAGAGAAAAGGAATGAGAAAGAAGAGGTAGCACAAATTACTAAAAATGTCTCATGTGCTACTAAGAAAGGCCACCTTCCTGTTTGTATCACTAGAAATCTAGTGAATCTTACTCTAAGTTCTATAAAAACACCTATTGTCAAATTTCCTAGTTTCAAATCAGCACTTCTATGAATATTCAGCTTTCGCCATAAGGAAAGTATTTCCGTTTCCTCTCCCAGGGACAGAGCTCCCAGATTTCCAGATTAGCACACCTTTAGGCTCAAAACATGCTTAGAAGGTCTGAACTTAATGGGAACTTTCCTAAGAAAGTGAAACCCTAGTCTATGAAAAAACAAAGTGAGAAAGATGTTGAATTCAACCATAGCCTCACTGAGTGTTACTCGGGATAGGCAGAATAAAGAAATATATTAGCACAAACCGTTAAAAATAGATGTGTCTAGAAACTTAGGACAGACAAATATGGCCAAAATTGCTAACATATTCATCCATTTTGTTTTGGACAAAAAGATTACCTTTTCTCTCCCTCCTTATTTAGTAAAACCAGCTTATACTGAATGGTTCTAGGTGCTCAGGAGTGGTAAGGATGCAAAATTCCTTCAGATATTCACAACAGAATCACCTTACTGTAACTGCAGTGCTGTGGAACACAGTAACTGTGAACATCTGTAGCACAGCAAGAATTGCAACAGACTTATCTCACAGGACACATTAAAATCCCGAGCCACAATCTTTCCTTCACTTCATCCAGCTAGCAGCTAGATTTCCATTTGTATTTCCTCTTTCATGCTCTATCAAGTTCCAGGTGATATCGTTAACTTCAGCAAGGAAGCGGAGGCTGGATTCTTTTTTGACTTATGGTGTAGACAAAATAAAATCCTGAGCACCAGTAGGTCAAATAAGAAAAGGGAGATGCTATTCTTGAAGGCAAAGGTCCTGTAAACTAACAATTATTTTAGCTCTACATCCATCTATCCAGGTGCTGCTTTTGAACCATTCCTTTTAATTCATCTATTTTGGTGGCAGATAAACTTAGCATGAATCATAAGTTTAGCCTCAGAGAAGGCTACGATGGTGCAAATGAAACTTAACAATCTGAAGAATTGAGCTGCTAAGATCTAGACCTAAAGCCTCACCTCAAATCAACAAGGGTTTGAAGATCAATTAAAGGCATTAGGCCAAGAGTATCAGCAGTACCATAATTCCCCACTAGCCCTAAATGGGCTGTTGTTTGTGTAGGGGATGTTGTTTGTCTGAGGTGTAAAAGAGCCTAGACCCACCAGCACAGCAGCAGCAGCTCCCTAGAGCTGGTGAGCACTCTCTCAGCAGAGAGAAGTAGCTAGATGCATGGCCACAGGCGCAGCCATTCTGCCCTCAGCTCGTCTGGCTGATGTTAGCTCTGCTGTTTCTCTATCACAGACCACTGCATGGCGAAGATATGTTTCGAGTAATTTCTCAGAGGTCACCACCAGGCAGGCAGGGGATGGCAGCAAGTTGTGGCACTTGGTATGACCCCTGCAGGCCACCTTGGCCTTTGAAATGGCCAGGAACATATCCACCAAAACATCTGCTGGTCTATCTTGAGACAAAGAACTTACTCCTCTTTTTCTTTTCAGATGGTTTGAATGAGCAAGATACACACATATGAAAACTAATTTGCTCTTAAAAAAAAAATGAAATGCAATTTGCAAATGAAAGCAACACGTTCTTCCTTTTACCCCAATTCGCTGTGGAGACTTTAATGGGCTCCAAATCTAAGAAAAATTTGTTACAGCCACATCTTTGACTTGTCTGTAGCCACGTTTAAATAAATAAATAAATAAGACATTTACCTGTAATCGTTTGGTAGCTTGGCCCAAGGATCTTTCTACAGCTTTAATGCCATTTTCCAACCTCAGACTCTGCTGACCTTGAATATCAATTTCACCTTTCACTTTCTCGATCTTTTCCTTGACCTCTTCTTCATTGACTTGGGACTCCTGAACTTCCCGTTGCAACTTCTCTGCTTCAAGGCCACTTTCCATGTTGTGAATCTGAGACGTGTAGTCCTTCAGCTTGCTCTCACACTCCAGGATCCTCTGCCTCATCTCCTGCAGCTGCTCCTTCAACTGCTTTTCATTCTCCTGTTCGATCTGCAGCTCGTTTTCCCAGAACTCTTCCTCTTCTATCTCCACTTCGTTCCTTTTGATCTTCTGCTCCAGCTTGAGGATTTCTTCCTCCAGGCTGGAGTTGTACTTCTGTTCCCAGTAGCGGATCTCGGCTTCGTTGGACTCCAGCTGTTTCTCGATGCACTGAAGCTTCTCTGTCTGCAGGTGGATCAATTTCTTCAACTCGTCTGCCGTCGTTTTACAGTTGAGCACCTTTTGCTTGAACTCAGATTCTTTGCTTTTCCCAAAGATGTCCATTAACCCCTTGGCCCCCCCGGTGAAGGTGAGGGACTTCCTTTTCGGCTCCCTCCTCTTCATGGACTTGTCGCCGGGCGGCCTCAGCTTAGCCAGCGGGGGCAGGCTCTGCCGGTACAGAGTCCTCTCCGGGATGCGAGCCACGCTGTCCGAAGTGGGCCGCTCGCTCAGCGAGGGCCCCGTGCGGCGCAGGATCAGCTGCACGTCGCTCGCGTACTGCCCCCACTTGTTCAGCGAGACGATGGGGTTCTCGTGCGGCGCCAGGTGCCTCTCCGTGTCCCGCCATTTCTCGATCAGCGTGTACCGCCCGGTGCGACCTGCAACGTAACCGCGGCCGTCAGCAGGGCGGCCCGCCAGGGGGCGCTGCCGGACAGCGACACGCGCCGCCGCCGCAACGCACCCCGGCGGCCGCCCAGAGGGGACTCTGGAGGGGGGCGCCGAGGTGTGTGTGTGTGTGTGTGTGTGTATGCACGGATGGAAGGAAGGCGAGGAGCGCAAGAGACGCTCAGTGCATTTTGTCGCGTTAGAGAAAACGCTCCTTTATCTCCTGAGCTGTGGGCAGTGCATGCGCGCGCACACACACCCACTCCCCCCTTCTCAGATTTCAAGTGACTGAAATTAAAGCAAGCAACCTGGCAATGCTGATATTTAGCAGAAACACACATCAAATACGCATCTCTAGAGAAAGAAAACAATAAAAGATGCAGAACTCTATTCTACAGACACAATGAAAAAAAAAATCAACATTTGGGAGACACGGTGTTTACTTTTAGACTGTATCATCAATCAGAGAGGCAACTGTTAATGACTGATTGAGCCTTAGTTCACCATCTTGTACCCCACTTAAGACAAGAGAAATCTGGCTCAGGACCACAGCAGCATAGTGCCAGCTGACGTGGTCCGTGGCAGCACTGTCGATGTGACAAATCTGCATAGAGTAGAACAGGGGGGCAAGTGCCGCGAGGGCTGCCTAAATTATAGACAAGCAACTTGTGAGGTGCTGTTACAGGTGAGGAGTCTGGCAAGGAGCCCAAGTTCGCCCTGGGGTATACAGATTTAGGGAAATAGCTTAAGTCCTTTAGCAACTCTCATGATGTTTTCTGACCGCTGTATTGACAGCTAGCTGTACAATAAATGCAACAAAGTTTACTTTTAGGGTTGGAGGAAACACAGCAGAAACACGCATCATAGTGAACGAATGTTCACTTTTGCTGCTACCAAACATACTTAATTCAGCTTAGCAGTCATTGTCCTCTGACAGCCCTTATGGGGTGCTTTGATGCTACAAAAATAAAGCACTTTAGGAAAAAAAAAAAAAAAAAGAGAGTGTAAAACCTCAACCCTCCTACTGCTGAGATACAGCACTCTCCAAATGCAGTTTCCCTTATCTTGAAAGCAACTTCACTGAAGAGCCACACCACCATTTACAAAAAGATGTAACCCTGATCAATTTCAGAACAGCTCCACAATTGCCATTAACCTTAAAAACATCATTAGCTATTTTATTGCATTATATAAATCCATTTGAATGACAGATCATATTTCAGCACATAAAGGCCTAAAATACCTAGCATATATGCAACTATGGAGTCAAGGAGTTGGAATGTAGTTACCAGTGGTAATTCATTTGGTGCACTTTCTTTCCTTATGCCACCTGCCCAACCACCGCACTTTTCACAAAATAATGTAAATATCCTAATCTCAGGCTGAAGATCTGTCCCTGGCCTCTAACTACAACACTTGCACAGACTCCCTATCTCACATTTGTAGGAAGCTACCCTTAGAGATAAATGCACTATGTGGCCCCCTAAAATCTGATATCGTCAGATTAGCCTTAGTATGAATTCCCTGGGATATAGCTACTGTGTTAGAAAGGGTTCCTCTATCTCACTTTCTCACATTTAGCTCATCACAAAGAACAATAACCAAAAAAAGTCAGCTGCACAGGCATCGCCTACAGAACAAGCTGCTTTGGGCTCATGGGTCATGCTAGTGGTAGCTAGAGACCCATGTTTGCTTCCACGTTAGGAGCCAGAGCTGGAAGAGAACAAAGATTTGACTGATAGAAGTCAGCAAAACAAGGCAAGCAGCATGGGAGCAGCAATCTACCACCTTGAATGCCTTATAAATGGCTTGAGGTAAGCACTGGGCAGAAAAAGAAAAGGAAGAACAACATCTATCAGCATACCAACATATTTCGCCACCACTCTCAAATAGATTTAAAGTTCATAGTAATAAAGTTCTTTAAAAACAACTTTACTGTGTCAAGACACTAAGTCACAGATTTTTGCCAACCCACAGTATTGTTCATTCATCCATGAAGATTTATAGTTTATAACAGGCATCAGCATTATTATAGGAAAAATAAATCTGGTGCTGTTTCCATCGCATACTAGCAACAAAATCCTGGAAAAGAAGAACAAAATAAAATATACCACAGAACCCAGGACAAAGGTGGCACTTTACCAGTCTATTTTGTTAATCTTAAAAGCTTTCAGCTTGTAATCATGGTAATGCTACTAATATTCTTGTTGTGTCAGAAATAGCTGAGTTCAAAGTCTTGAAATTGGAAACAAGAGTTTGGCCCATTAGGGAAGTGATTGGCATGCCATTTCTATTGGCTTTGCTCTTAAATACTTTAAGGAAATGTTAACAAGAGGCAACAAAACCCCCACCACACCAAGACCAAAAGGGGAGGAGGAGAGGAATAAAGCTAACAAGCTTGACCAAAAGTGAATTAAGGAATTGAGCAAAGCACTTGCCAAGAACTATTTCCATCTTAGCTTAGGCTTCCAAATCAACATGCAGTCCTACATAATAAGCTTGCCGCTCAAGATCCACATAAAATAAAGTGTTTTGTAGAAATAGTACTTATGCAGTTTAACAACCACACTTGGAGGTCAGTATTGGTCTAAACAAAAGCTGTCCTCATCCAAAATAATTATCTGGGTTTAGCATGTTCAGCCTACATGTGACGTAGATTAACCATACCTGGACAACCACAACTGTGATGTTTGCTTGCATGAGAAGGGATTAATTCAGAAATGAAAGGGTGAATTAGTTAATCCAAAGCTAATGACAGACCATTTCAGAACACAGGCATCCTTAAAACAAACTGCTGTTTTTGATGTGCAGTCACTGCCAAGGAGAAAGCAAGTTGCTTGGGTTGTTGACAAAGCACAGTTCAACACCTGCATGCTGCTTCTTGTATGTTGTCCATAAGGTTTCTGAGATAGTTTGTGCTCACAGAGCACCTGGCAGAACTCAGTCCTCTTCGTTCACGCAAAACTTATCAGTTAAGCAGTCAACTCACGGAGCTGCAAAAACACTGCTTTAGTCAATGTACTACTGATGTCCACAATGGCTATGTGCCTGGTCAGTGGATCCCTTACAAGTTCCGAAATGAAACTTTTTCTTTAAGAACACATGGGACCAGAACATTAGATCAGTTTTGCTGTTGGATTTTTGGTTTGTGGGTTTTTTGTGGATTTTTTTAAAAGATATTTTAATCCAGGCTTTGTACTAATGAGGATGTTGGAGAAAACAATCCAGACTGCCCCAAAAAAGCACTAGTAGTGGTATAATGCTTCCCTTTTCAGAAAATAGTTATTCAGGGTCTGGCAAAAGCCTCTATGCCTCATTTACTGGCCAGCACTTTCATTAATATTCTGTGCTGACCTACTGACCATATAATGGTCCCTGACATAGACCATATAATATCACCATTTCAAAACAATCATCAGGAATTACATGTTTTGCGAGACAGTGAATGACAAGCTGTAACTGCAGTAAGTATATACTTATGTACCTAAAGCACACTGCACTGCACAAGGGGCCAGTGTGAAGGTTAACAGGTTAAGTCTCTACCTACAGCTACCTAAACACACAAATTTATCATTGGATCTATTAGTACAGGAACGTCTTCAAAACAATTTTTCATTTTAAAAGTGAGAAAGACATAAAAAAACCCTCTATATGAACTCCATAAGGCTGATGTTCTGAAAGCCTCCAACTAGCTGTCGTAAGTGGATTGAACCCATTTCTAAGGCTCTGTACCTGAATGCCAGTGTCATGTGCCTAACCACTGCAGTCCTAGTGTGGGATAGATATAAATTGGTAATTTAAACACAGATTCCATTACAATGACTAGTGATCAAACTAATGAAATATAGGAACAAGGTAATTGAACATATTTTTTGTTAGACTCTCAAGAGGCAGACTTTTAAATTACACTCCATGAAGACAGTAGGACCCACTTAAGTATTATTCACCTTAAGCTTCTCTACATGCTTTGAAATTCGCAGCTGACACAGTAGACACAAGCAATTATTTCTGCTGCCAAAAGTCAAGATGATATTCCAAAGGAAATTAGCAGTAGCAGTGTTTCCCATACAACACTTGTGGCAGGACTGTAACCTGAGAGGTCATCGTTACTGTTTTTCAAGACAGAAAAAAAAATCCCTCCCAATAGTGCACCATCCCCTATACAAAAAGCATTTCAAGGACAGGCACTTTTTTTTTTTCATGCAGTGGCTACAAAAGTTTGTTTCAAGCACCAAGAAATATCCATATTTTCATCAAGTGTCTCACATCCTTCACAGTCAGGACCCACAGCAGCAAGCAGATAAGTCATTGCCCTGATCTCACATAATTTCTGAGGAAGGTGGCTAGATGAGCAGTTTAAACACAGGGATACCTCTCCTTCCCTAGGGAAGGTGCTAAGGTGGGCAAGAGCAGACTTTTGTCACTAAAGGTCATGCAGTCTTATTCCCAGTTTCTGTTCTTCCTCAAACACTGACAGGATGCACTGAGTGCCAGGGGAGTTACCTGGCAGACATACTTCCAACTCCCATTTTTCCCAGATATCCTGGCACCTCTGCTGTTGCACAGCAGCTGTGCCAAAAACCTGCCCTGCAAGCCCCAAACTAACAACCAATCCCAAACAAAACCCTCCTTAAAAACAGATCTCCATGTATGACAAATTTTAAGACAGTCCAACTAAAAGGAAGTTGTATTAGTCTTGCTCTTGAGTCGAATCTGAATTAGCACTCAAACTCACAACAGTGCATAGCAAAAATATACATATTGTTGCCTGTCTGCACACAGCTTTTGTGGAGGTAAAGCCAGGTAGGCAAACACATGCACAAGCCAGAAGCAGACTGCCCTGAGCTCTGGAGGCACTGAAAAATGCAATATCCCTAGCCAAGATACAGCTTTCTGACCCATTTGTTTTTCCAGACATAGCCCTCCTGCCCTACACTGAAGGATCCTGTCTTCCTTAGCAAGGGAATATAAAGTAAAAAACAAACAAACAAAACAAAACAGTTGTACACGGGTAAAACCTTTTAAGAACTCTTAGCACATGGAACATGTGGGAGAAAATGCTCCGCCTTACCAAAGGGGCAACAGCATCAACTCCTGAATCTTTAACAGCATTGACTGAAAAGTAATTGCTGGCAATTTTAATAAATCCAGTATGATTTGAACTCAGGATTGATGAAACATGAAGCTGACGTTTCACTCATTATGTGATACTTAAGTTAACATCCATAGGAATTTTTTAAAACACACTTCTAGCTGCGTCAGAACTAATTAAATACCCAAGATAGATTAGGAATAAAAAGCGTGCAAAATAGAGGTCAGACTTCGCATTACTCAGACTTCACTCATGCCACATTTTTCACACACATCTTTGCATACCATAGAAAACAACGAGAATCAAAGCAGGAGTCTAGTCCTAGGAAAACATGCCCACAGAGATCGTGAGGCTCAAGTCTAATGGCAGTGAAGGTCTGCTTAGTTCACTAAGTACAGCTGTGCTCACCAAGCCTTTGTGAAGACTGAACTCTGAGTTTATTACTTTTATCTTTTCACTCAGAAAATAGGGTATACAAGAGTTTATCACAATCTGACAAAACAAAGCACTTTGAGTCATTTCATACCACCTTTCATCTAAGCATCCCGAGGTACTGCACTTATTTTAGACCCATTTCCTAAATAGGTAAAACAATGCAGAGGAGTTGTTTGGCCGAGGTCAAACAGCAAGACGTGGAAAAGCAGCCCGAGCAGGTCTCTGCCGCATAGGCCACTGCCACATTAGACGTACCACATCCTTAAAAGTGGTGACAAATCATTCCACTCAACCATCATGCTTCTCAGCAAGCTTACTGTTCACCACATTTCTCAACCATAAAGTTTACATGATCACACCATAGGATCAGCACAGCGTGCAGCTTTCTTGTGCTTATTATCCCTCTCAGTGTTGCTATTTGAAGCAGCAGAGAATGAAATTTTGGGGTCAAAAATAAGACAAATTGTAACTGATTTGTAGGCGTACACTACATGATTAATTCAATGTTTAAAACCCTTAGTTTGTACCCTCTTCAGTCTCAGTGCTATGATTCAATTCAACCTTACATTCTCTTTTTGCTCTCAAAAGTTTTCAATAGTCAGCTCCAGAACTTGCACTAGAAGAAATTATTTGGAGGAAGGGACAACAGTGGTGTGATTTTTCCAGATATAACTCTGAGCCTTAAAATGCTGTATGTTTGAAACAATGTGAATAAATCTATGTGTGAAAAATGAAATATTTTTTCATTTATCTTTGAAGAGAAATATTCAACTGCTATAAAAAGCTGTCAGCTGCATTTGTTTAATTTTAAACAGAGACAGCTGTACTTCTTCAGCAAAGTGTTGCTCATACTCTCCTCATATTCTAGCCTCCAGAGAGAAAAGAAATAACAACAAATGCAGTAAAAATCCTGACAGGGCTGGAAATGGGAGAATACTTATGAAGAAAGAGGGTAAGTATATTTGTAACTATGCAATTCATCATCATATTCCTTTGGAAGATTTTTAGTTTTTAAATTTGAATGGAAAATACCCGGTAAAAGCCAATTAAAAAAATGTTTGTAGTTAAACTACAGCTTAAACTATCAGCTAATGTCATTAGCTCACTTTCATTTATGATAACATCTGTTTTTCCCCCCAGCATTACAATGATTTTTTTGAGATGAGCCACTCAACTAAGTCCATATATTACTTTGCAAAACAGACTGCTGACCAGATTCATCAACCATTTCATCACACACACAGCCGAAAAGTACCAACAGGTTTTTTTTTTTTTTTTACTTGTTTTTTTCAGTTGTTCAAATTAAGATGAGGAATCAAAAATGAGCAAGCAATGTTTATATGAAGCCATTCTGGCATGATTTCCCCAGAATGCACAGAAATTTAGTGGGAGCAGAAAAACAGAATTTACTGTTAAATGTACACTTAAAAATAGATAATGATGGATGTGATAAAGTCTCTCCTGGTAAAAATATTTTTGAAACAAGACTGATGGCTCTCCATTTTAACTGTGCTGCAGTGTATTTTTACATTTTGGTGAGGGCTTAGTTTCTCATGATTAAATGATCATTTCTCTCGTTATTGTAAGGCCAAATCTTCCTCTTTGTAATTTGCAAGCAGATTGAGTTAAAAAAAAAAAAAAAAAGGGCAGCCCTTGTTAAAACTCATAAAAGGTAATATGAAGTGTTCTTCAAAATCCCAGTGGGAGGTGATCTCACTCTCTGGAAACTTGCAACTGCATAGTTTTATGTTTGTCTTGCATAGAATTCCAGCAACCCTCCCTCCAGCTAAGGCATTTCTAACTCCTTTTAAGTTAGATACATAATCAAAGTATCCAAAATTATATTCAATTGGTATTCTCTCTCACATTAATAGAAATACATATGTGCATTTTAAAAATACACTTAGCAGGCATCACCAAAAGGAGACAATTTTTTTTGTTTAAAAAAATTGATATTTATTTGATATCTAATTTAAAACCTTTAACTTCAAGCCAAATAGAATTAAAAAAATCCCTAATTTTTACAGAAACATAGAGTAGAATCAGTTCAAGAAATTGGCAAAAGGGGAAGGAAATTATAGTACAAGATCAGGTCACACACATATTATCCATTGAGAGTATAGCCCCAAAAGAAGACAGGTAAGCAGGCCTTTACACTGAAAATTTAATAGTGGCTGATAGTGACTTGTAGAGAACAGGTTGAGGAGCATTAGCCAGGCAAGTTAAGTGACAGAACTTCACTGCTGAAGGGTTACATGAAATTCTGGGTATGGGACAGAACCTCCTCCAAAGGGGCATGTGGTCAGCATGACTTGCTATTTTAAACAAACAAAAATGGCCCTAGAACATAAGTTCTTGTCTTTCATTAAACTAACAAACAAAAAAGAATACTTTTGTAAATTGTATAAAGTTATTACTGAATTTCCATAACGTGAGGGGAGAGTTGGAAAGTAAACAGATGGAAATCTTTTTGTTGCTCTTATCACAACAGGAGATCAAGAGATGTGGCCCTGCATTTGATTAAATAACAGCAAAACAAAGGTCTTGAAATACAAGAAATTTCATTTAAAAATAAGGAAAACACCCACTGTAAATGCAAGGGTGACTGAGCACTGCAACAGGTGGCCCATGGCCCAGACAGGTGGTACAGTATCCATACTTGGCCATATTCAAAACCTGACTGCACATAGTCCTGAGCAACCTGCTCTAACTAACCCTGCTTTGAGGAGCAGAGTTGGACTGAACAATATTTCAAGGTGTCTCCCAACCACAGCCCATTATATAATAATTTTGATTCTCCTATTTTTCAATTACATTGTAACGCTTTGCTTTTCATATCTCTAGAACAGAGGCAGCTTAGGTTTGTCTATGAGAAGCTTCTTGAATGTCTTAATTCTTCTATGGATGCCTTAATCCAAATATATATGGCTTGAGCTTTCTAGAGTGGATGGCTGTCAAATAAGTTAACCTGCAGATATTCCAAATGCTGCACTTCAACATAAATAATACACTGATTGCAGTACATATTTCACTCTCAGTGAAGAAGACTCATTTGAGTGTATGTGTGTGTTTTATTTTTGAAGTCAAGGACCTTGCAATAAACTGTAAGATACGATAAAACCAAAGGAGCAGACTGATTAACACAAAGTAATGTGTCCTGCTATGCCGTGTTGTTGCTGAAGGTGCCAGACAGCAAAGTGACAAAATCAGAGTCAATCATGGAGGAAGCAAACTAAAAACTGGCTACTTTCCATCAAACATCAGGTGAGAGGTAAAGATTTAATAGATTCTCATTCAAACTTGAGGGATAAATATTCCTTGTAAGCAGGTACCTGTAGGTATCCAAATCAAAGGAGCAGACATATGGTTGCTTTTCTGATGAATGGCCTGACACAAGGGCTGGGAAAGTCCTATCTGCCAGAGACATGCAAATGTCATTTATATCTGTTAAATATTGTCCTAGCAGCCCCAGTGAAAAACTGGAGCACAATTACTTCAGGTGTTTTCTACAGAGTACATTTGCCTCAGGAAGAAGTTTCCAAAGCGTTAATTTGGTTCTGTTTGCAACCAAAATTTATCTCTGCATGGGACCAGCCACATGCCTCAGATGAACTGGTGATGTGTAATAAAAAAGGAAGTTGCTGAGTTGACAAAAACTGTGCACGTTTCGAAGACTGAATCTTTTCAGAGTTCAAGCTAATAACCGAGGACACAGAAAAAACCAACAGAAACCAAGCAGGAGAACATTAAATTATTGTCTAGAACTGGGGATCTGACAGTTTTTACAAAGGAAAAAACAAAGGAAAAAGGAAGAAAGAGATACTGAGAGCCAAGTAAAGAACAGAAATCCTTCACAAATAGTTAATTTTTTCTAAATGTGTAAAACTTCCTAATCATTACTAGGAAATAATCATGCTAGCATAACTATGTCTTTAAAAAAACTTGCCAGTTTTCTATTCCATCAGATGAAAGTATGTGAAAATCATGTTCAGAAGTACACATTTAAATAAACAAGCATCACAAATTCAAAGTTATTGACTGCATGCTTACAGGTAGAATACCTAGCTGACGTTCATGGCCCTAAGTTGTTTCTACTAGAAAATAATTATTTTGCAGCTAAGCCAGACTGCTAATACAATCTTGCAAATTTTTTAGTATACTGGAAAATGCAAAAGTAAGACATTAAATTATTATTTTAATTTATGATTAAATTTAATGATTTAAAATTTATGATTTAAATTATGATTTTAATTAGGTAAGACACAGGTGTTAAGGCCTAAACTTAAATAGATTCAATTATAAAATTTTAACAAATAATAAGAATCTGCATTGGAAGCACTGAAAGTCTGAAGTTGAGACTTATTCAGGATGCCCTTAACTACTGAATAAGCTCTGACAAGATCGAAGGAATGTTTCGTCTTGTAGTGGAGCCTGAAATATTACTTTTTTGTTTGTTTCCACTAAATTCTTCAACAAATAGCTGAATCGTATCATATGCATGAATAAGAGGAAAACTTGAAGGATGTATTTCATTGTTCTACACTATTTCTAATATAGCTAGATAGTTATAATGTGTATAGTTTCAGTGAACATCACTAGCTTGTGAAGGCTAATCAATTTTCACTTCTTTTATATTTTTTTTGGTATTCAAAACATTGCCAGGTTAGCACCTCCTTTAGTCCAGGCTGTATTTACAATAGCAAACAGCAGCATATTATTATTTAGAGAATAAATCTGTATTACCTGAATGGAAGTATATTGATTTCAAAGTGTTTCTATTCCTTCTTTTTAATCTTTCTCTGGTACATTAAAATTCAAAGGCTGCAAGTTTACACTGCAAGGTTGTCCCACTGTGCATTATATGTTCATGCTGTATTGATATTCAGTGCAGCCCCATCTCCCATTGGTTTAGCTTCATAGATCAAAACTTCATGCCAGCTCTCAGATACTCAACTGACAGAGCTACTTACCAATAGCCTGAGCAAGGGCTATTACAACTTCCTGGCATGTTGTGACTTCGGTGACCCCACACACAATTCTCTGGACTCCATCCACCCATACTTTGAGCTCCATGGTTCATCAGATCATCCAAGAGCCATGAATGCAAATCAGTAAAGTCATACTTGCAGTTATACCAGAGATGATGAGATGGACTTCTCTCAGCAGCTAGAAGAGAGAAAAATGCCGGTGTTTATAGTGAGGCATTTACAGACTTAAAAAGTTAACAATTTCACCGTTGGATAGAAGGAGCAACACCACAATTTTTCTTTGTTTAAAACCACTAAGAGGAATCGAACAGCCCATGCTTCTCTTTCTCCAAAACAAGGAGATACATCAGAGAGAGTGCTGTAGAGGTGATTTAACCCCTGCCAACACCCTGTTGGTTCTGGAAGGAAACCGACTTCAACTAATGTGTTAATTTCCATAGGCAGTGCAATGCTACTGTACAAAAAAGCAAGACATACCATCTAGTCAGTTCTCACTTTTAAGCATCGTTCTACTACCTCTGCTGAAATAACACTGAAGTCATACCAGGGTATACTAGCTCCCAGCTTAATTTTCAAAAAAGAAAATTCCTCAAGTTTGTAAATGAATTTAAAAAAAAAAGCCAAAAAACACAACAGATCACAGGGCTGCTTTTTTTCTGAGCCTGTATGTCCAAAAATCTCTTTTTGCACTGAAATGCCAGAAAAATTGAGGCATGGAAATACAGTTAAAAACCTAGAGAGCTAGATCAGCCATTTGCCCTCTGCTGTTACCAAGTCAATCTGCTCAAGGTTTACCTGATGGTAACTTCTAGATTTGATCTGAACTCTAGTGGGATTGCTATGAGCTCAGTTTTACCAGGGGTTGCTTTTCTTCTGCATGAACAGGACCACTGGCATCATGACAAACAAAAGTTAATTTTTAACTGGAACTGCTAAGATGCTGAATTTCAAAAAATTTGAAGTAATAACTCCAAGAAGAATTGGCATCTTAAAAAGAATTGGCATCTTAAAAATAGAAAGCCTCCCTAACAAAATCCAAATAACCAATAATGACAATTATTCTTTTTTTACAATAAAAAAACAACCAAACAGAAAACTCTAATGAGATAGATGGTTATTTAAGCAGAGAGAGGAAAAATAAACTACAATAATATGACAAAAGAAGCTCATGTATATATCCGTGTCATACAATATAGATAAAGAGACAAAATTCTTAAAAAATAATGCCTTTAAGTACCAGAAAAATGGTTAATGGGAATAGAGTGAAGGAAATCTGAAAGTTATTTAGAGGAGATTAGTGAAGACAAACAGAGTAGGGTTACACAAGAATCATGGAATCTGATGATGCTGATAGATTTAACAGAGCTTCACATGGAGGCGGAAATGGTGCAGAAAAAAAAAAAAGCAAATATTTAGTACATGTTCACGTCATGTTTGCAGTCAGAGCTGCTTTCTTCTGGTGATGATCTTTCCGCATCAAAAAGATGTATAGCCCTCAAGCTACAGCAGAAAGTGTATATCCCTTCTCACAACTAAATGCTTCATTGAACAGTTGACAAATGAATATCAACACGTGATCTAGAACACAAGGTGATATTCACCTGACAAATCACAGCAGTCTGTAGCAACCCACCTCAAAGGGTGTTAGAGCCAGAGGGGTCACGCCACATGGATGGGATGAGTTTTATTGGAGAAGCACTAAGCAAGTTTACTGTACATTCAGTTCAGCACATGCATACTGAAATCCCTGTCCAAACATACCCATTTAGAAAAGAAACATGAATTTATCCAAATATGTAAGTAAAACAAGATTTCAAACATAGTTGCATAATTAATCAACAAAAAGCGTGCTAGCTTTTAAGAATATCAATGTATACAGAAAGTCTTTTGGGACACGAACAAGCACCTGAAAACCCAAAGTCCAGGAGCTTTAATAAATATTCTCCCAGATAAAGTTACCTACTTCAAAGAAAACTACTATCTGCACAAGGATTAATAGAGTACAAACATAGAAACACTTCAGTCAGATAACACTGTTTTAACATACCAATAAACTAAGCAGAAGAAAGTCTTTTATTACCCTGTAATACAACAGTGACTGAGAAAACACCTAAAAGACCCCATCAGTGACCTCCACTGTTTATTCCTGGACCAGTTGTCTTCACAAATAAACAGACTTCACATTCCAAGCCCAGCTGTAAGGAACTTTATTAATTAACTTGCTGAGAGTCGAACAGTTCAGATATACTGGCACAAAACAAGACATCTCCCCATGTGACAATGCACACATCAGCAAAGGATCCGACTGCTCTAATTGTTTTTCTGTCTGTCAACATCCAAAGTATTATCTCAATTTAGCAAGCTAGCAAGTGTATTTTTCTCCCCAGTCAGCACACACTGCACAATCTCATGTTCAGGGGGAATCAGTTTTGGTCATGTTTTCCCACTGTCCATCTTTAAAAAAAAACCTCGAGAGGCATAATTTAATAATGAGGTATTTGCTGACACTTCTCATTTTGAAAACAACATTCACCAAAGTGTGAAATGACCTGATTAAAGTGTCTTTGAAACAGTCTGAGCTTAGAAGAGATATTCGGTCTCATTTCTTACAGGGAGAAGAGCTTGAATAGACTGAATAGCGACAGTGAATCAATAAAAGCTTCTGTCACACCAACATGTAGGGCTGAATTAAGGACTGCGTGCCCCACAGGTGCTAATCAGATTCTTTCAGGGACTTGTCACTAAAACTAGGACATACACAGTCATCAGAAATGTGGAATCTCTGTCTCATTAGTTTCTAAGCAAAGCTAATACATGGTAAGTATTAAAAAACCCCTAGGATTGGTTTGGTTTCTAAGTTTGTGCAGCAGATGTTTGCAGAGAGATCTGAAACAAGAAAATCTTTTAGCTATACATATATCCCTGCTTCCCAGTTAAACCTCTATACACCTTTTTTTATTAGCATTTGGTTTTCCTTCATACATTTTCAGTACTTCATTTGCTGACAGTTAAGTTATGTACCATATAATAGCTTCTTTGCTTTTCCACTGATGGCCATTCTAACAGTCCTAAATACATTTTTAATCTGGAAATTGATGTCTGGAATGTACATTGTGTTTTTTGCAAGAGGGAAGCAAAATAATCCTTAATTCCAACAAGGTACTAATTTCTCTCTGAAGCCAATGGAAAGGGTTTGAAGGGAATAAGCTCATGTGGTTTCACAATTCCTAAAGTTCAAAATCAGTTCATCTTATGCATGGGGAATAGGAATGCAAAGTTCATTTCCTAAGGAGAGGCACACAAGACAAAGCATGCCTCTGATCACAGCTTCCCCTTGTTTTTTCAGTGATCAGCTCCATAATGACAGATATTTCTGACAGGAACAAAGCATTGAAAATCTGATGTCCCCTGCTACTTCCTCCCTCCATCTCTCTCTTCATTGTTTGCCATGCATTAAACAAATTTTCCCTAAATTCTCCTTTTATCCTAATTCACCAATGATATCTTACTCTTTCAGATGTTTGCTCAGCTTTTAAGCATACAGAAAAATCCAGCATATACACACAAGCTACAATTGGCTACTTCTTTACAAGTAGTTTACAGACTACAAAAAAAGGCTGTGGCTTCACAGAAGACAGGCGAAACTGACAAAGTGCAAAGGGGTTTTCTGGTATTTAAGAAAAAGAAGAATATCTATTATTAGCATAAGTGTTAAGTCATGAGAAATCCTGAGAGCTAAAATGAATATGTTGATTTCACCTTGTTTCTAATCTTTAGAAGGTTCACATCATCTGAAAGCAACATGCACCTCAGAATCAGTGAAGCCAACTGCAGAAGTTTGACCAACCATTTCAGTAACTTTCTGCTCACTCAACAACTAATCAGCGTGCTGTTTGGTACACTTCCAAGTGAGCACATTGTTCATTCATGATTAGTTATAATCAAACATCATTTAGAGTTGGAAACTTTCCCTTTACTTCCTATTCTCTGTGTACTATAGTCAAGTGGTATCTTTTGCTTCTTCCTATTATGACACCAGATAGGGCTCTGGACAAAGAGCCAGCTTTGTTCCACCCAGATTGGAGCTGTTATTGAGAACAGATAGTGCAAACGTGTCTTAACTAAAAAAAGAAAAAAAAACACAAAACAAACAAAATAAACCCATGCACAAATATAAACCAGTTCAGCTACTCAGAAAGAGCTTATAAACCATCCAGAAGAGCATGACAGTACCTCTCATGAGCAGGGAAGTATTTCGCAAATCTCTACCATAAGAATCCTGGTACAGAGCAAAGCAGCATTTTCTAGATGAAGACGACTGCAAATACAGAATTGGGTGCTGTAAATGACCTCCTCTCTTGGATTGATGAAGGTGAAATACCCAACAACATATGCTGCTCCCCATCAAGAAATGGGCAAAAACTTTTCATGGCAGGTTCAAGTCAAAATATCAAGTGAAAAATCTGCACAAAAACTTTTATTAGAAAGGTTGTGGTTTTGAAATCAATGTATGACTTTCTTTTAGAAGAAATTGGATGCTAACACTGTATAAATACTTTTTTTCAGTGAGACTATGTGATTTCTTCTTGTGAAGTGTTGTTCTTTTGCTATTCCAGAAGAGTGCTCAGAAATAATAAGCACTGCTCGAAAGAAACAAACCAGAGGTCCCACAAACACGAAGATGTTAGTGTTCAGAACAAGCCTGAGAATGTGTTTAAGCATCAAGGAATTTTCCTTGCATGAGACTGGCCAAAAGATGGTCTAATACGTGTCTGTGTGAAACAGACCAAAATCCAGATGCTACAAATGACATTCAAGATACATGCATGCTACACACACATACACTCTCATACTACCCATGAAAAGATAGGACAGCACCAATATGCAAGTTTTCATAAACTCTGAAGTACAAAAGACTGTGTCTAGCAGCAATGGCTGCTAGAAATCTTGCTTTCAGATAACATAGAATTCCCCAGAAGTCCCAAAGTCACAGTTTCCCAGACAAATTACTAGTTGACTTGCATCCAAGAACCTTCAATTGTCTAGTCCAAGAGCTGTTGGCTTGCTTTGCAGTTTCTCCTTGTGCAATGCAGCTAACAATATGGTGAGGGGAAAAATGAGGAAAAAACCCACTACTTTGAAGCAAGGGATGCTACAATAGATATTTGCCTTAATTACAGAACATCCCCCATTTCTCCTTGAGCTACAATCTTTCCATTACAGAAAAAAAAAAAAAAAACCACCAAATTGCAAGTCTCTTCTTTTTGTATTAAGAACTGGCCAGGAAGAACTAACTTCTTTTTTTGGCGTGAAGGAGTGATAAGAGGAGGTAAAGAATTCATCCACACCTTTTGTCATTTCTTTTAATGATATATTTTAATAATGGAAGCTATCAAGTGAGTCATTAGTTGAAATAACTCTTCCACCTTGAAAATTTTATTGTTACATTTGGCATTTTCTTTTAATTCACAGTCTGATCTGTGACTTCAAGAAGTGTGTTTGTCCTTAGGGCATTTTCTTCTCCAAACAATGTTTTAATCTCAACCCTTGCATCTCTTGATTTTTCATTGTCTGCTGTTCTAAGCTATCTTTGCCCGATATGTAACATGTTTCACTTTCAGACCTACAGAAACAAATGACTGCTATTCTCAAAGGCCTCATCACAACCTGTCTCTTCCTTCTGACCTTCTCCCATGCCCTTGTTTTTCCCCCCTCCACCTTAGCCAATGAAAGAGATAGAGGCTGAATCCATAATGAGCAAGCTGAAGGCCACACCAGTCTACGAAGATCATCTCCAAATTTATTAACAGGGCATCAGTGGTCTCACTCCACTATCATCAGTTCACTTCATTAAGCTGGCTCATGATTACAAGTAACAAACAGAAGAAATAATTTAGCAATGATTCAAGTGCAACACAAGACAGGATTCACCAGCTTGGAAGCTGCAGTACAGGCAATGAGGTAGTTAGAAAGCTTCATCATCACCAATTGCGCCTAAAATTCACAGGTTCCAATCTGCTGTCAAAAATAGATACTGATGGCTGAAGTGCTAATGCTTTAAAAGCCCATCACAGTCTGTAACCTTGCATCTTGACTCATCATTTTGAAGCCACATGGCTTGATTCAACTGTTTTCTGTAACATCTTCCAATCATCACAGAATGTTTGAATGGAAACAAACCAGCAGGTGAGCTGATGAAACAGATGGCTTCAAAGTTTGTTTTATTTGCCCACTATTACAAATAAAAAATAGCATTTTTAAACACTAAGTATCACACTCTCACACTTTAATTCAACAGGAACAACACCTCTGAAATTAATACTCTCCTTTCTCCAAGACTAGATATAATAAACATTTGAACTCCGCATAGACTTGAGGTACAAAAAAGCAGGGGCATTTTGGAGATGATGACAGCACTCAAATCAGAGTGTCTCAAGCATCTTTGCTTCTACTAACTTGAGGTACAAAAAAGCAGGGGCATTTTGGAGATGATGACAGCACTCAAATCAGAGTGTCTCAAGCATCTTTGCTTCTACTAACTAGATTTCAGTCAGACAACTTCAAAGCAGAAATTGAATTAAGAGCATTATGTATCAGAGAATCACACCAATATCCAGTGCAGCATTTACTTCCAGCTCTCAATACAGGATTTGATACCAGTCTAAATCTTTTTCAACCAGGCTTAATCCCTAAATCCCAAGCTTGAAACTGGAATGGATCCACCCTGGAAAGCCTCATGGCTCATTCCCATTCTAAGAGAAATTGGATAGTTGGTACCAGCATGGCAGAGATTAAGACAACAGCTGGGATGTATTTTATTCTGTGGTAGATTAATATCCTTTTCCAGATATATTACCAAAGTAAACTGCACTGCATATAAATTCTGTGATAAACAGCTCAAAAAAGTCATATGCATTAAACAAACATCTCATGATCTATCATCTCAACAGGTATGTATTTACTACACTCTAATGTTTTCCAAAGCCCTGTAAGTATTTGTTCTTCATTTCTATCAAGCATATAATACATAGGAGAAAATAGCAACCACAGCTTCATTAATAACAGCAACAGTAAGTGGAATAAGCAAGCTGTTTCATTGCATGACAAATATTTGTATGAAAGCTACAACACAAATAGCTTGTTTCAAAGTTGCCTTATATCTCAAGATGCCCTAGCTTCAAAGGAGAGAAAACAGGTCATTCTCTCAGCTGCTTTCAGCAAAGACATGGCCCCACCCATTCAACATTCCCCTCTGCCCTTACACTTCATCTGCAAATACTTCCAATCAGTTGAGGGATTCACTAAAGACATTTGTGTGTAATTGTCCATATTTAATGGCAATGAGGTCATCTGCTCTGCTTTGGCAAGAACTGGCTAAACTCTTGGTTTTGCAACACCAAATAAAATCTGTTCTTTACACTTCAGTCAAACCCACGTGCAACACTCACTCTGCTTTGTCCTTTGACTACAGCCATCGAGCCACAGTTGTCAAAGGCAGGTGCTCCTTGGACTCCAAATGTGAACTGAAGGCAAATGCCTTTAAGCTCAGGAAAAACAAAAAAATTACACTTCCCATTTTTCAAGATATGGGCCAAAACACAACACCCTTTTCTGCCATATTTTTGGAAATGTTGAACACAGATGAGCCCACTTCTCTACTTCCATGCTTACACTGAAAGATACAGAAAAAAAAATGTATCTTACAATTAAAATATCTATTTAAATTTGAATTAGCCTAAGTTTTTAAAGTCATTTAAGTATATGGTTTAAAGCTATGGTACTACATGACTATTGAAATGAAATCTCACTGTAATTAAATGCAATTCCTGAAACAGAAATAAGGTGAGGCACTTTCAAGTTAACATTAACTTTTAAGAAATTATAGTCTCAAAGCTTTACTCAGAGAGTGGCTACATTATTCATAAAACATTATCTAAGAAATTTCAAGTTGCTATCCTGGCAATCTAGAAAAGACTTCAAGTCAGAATGGAACATATTTCTATAAGAAAAAAGTTAAGGCAAGTACGATGAATGAGTGGGGAACCTATTCCTTTCTAAACTTTATACTTGGCTATCCTTACTTCCATACTTTCTCAAGCAAAAAAGAACTTCTTTCGTTCTTCTACATTTATAGGACTCTATTGGATCACTTAAATATTTCCCCTCTCTAGACAGCTATGAGCTTGGGTAATTTTAGTTATTAGACCAAAATCTGAGGTAATCACAATACACAGCAATAGCTTAAGGACTAAAAAACTCTAACTACGTTACTTAATTCCCATAGTTCTACTTTCAGAGCTGCAGCAGTGCTACAGCTGAGAGCTCCAAGTGGCCAATTGGCCTTGTTGTTTCAAAACAGATGGTGGAACTGCAACACCATTTCAGGATGAGTATACTTTGGTATCTCTGTTCAGCTGGTAATTTTAAGTAAGCTGTTACGAGCTTCATACTTTCTAAATCACTAATCTTTAAGTTTGGCTAAAAATCACAACAGGTCCAAAACTCACCGGGAGGGTAAAGAATTGTAGAGGTGAATGACATCACTATAAACACTCTTCCCCTTTAGAAGCAGTCTTATAATGATCATGCAGCATTCATAGACTGACCCAAGATAAAGCTTTTCCTTTTCAGGAAGGAAAAAAAAAACCCTATACCAAAAATGAGAAAAATTAAAGAAAAGTTACAGTCTGCAAAACCAATGGAAAATGGATCTTAGGTCAAATTCAACAGAGCAAGGGGGGAAAAAAAAAAAAAAAAAAGTTTTACTTTTCTGTTCTACCTTCTTTCTCTGTTGCAACAACTTTAGGCCAGCACCACTTTCCACTTATTGATTCTCCCCCATGTTTTTGGATGCTGTCTACATTTTGTAGCTTCTGAGACAGAGCCTTTCATTACTGCCCAGGCTTTCATCTCATGTCTTAATGACTACATCTTCCTCTTCACTGCACCCTCAGCAATCCCATTTTGTTCATTTGCCCAGAATGATGAGGTCAGGAGAGTTTTCTGGAGTCAGCAGACTTGTCAAAAGCAGAGAGGGCAAAGCAGCCCTTCCCTTTCTCTAGCACATTATGTGTGATTTACTTACTGTTATTCAGGAGGTCCTTCCACACTCATCTCTGCCCTTGTTATTTCTCATACATTTTCCCAAATGAACTGTACCGCTTCATGGTTAATTTGCAAAAGTTGCCTCAGATATGCACATAGAAAACAACCTCCAAGAGTTACTGGTTAAATCTCCTCACCATTCATTCTCCTTCAAACTTTCCCTGAGCCTACTTCTGCACAGGGCCTACCTAAACACAATGCATCAACAAGTGGCATGTTGAGAATCTACTATTTTTCATGATAATTCATCTCGTCCTGCTCATGTCCATGAGCCCTACACACTGTGGGCAGGAGGTTCTATGGCCTTTTAGAGAGGCCACGACTAACTGGAAAGCATCCAGAACACTAGTAACTTAATAGAGCCTTTTGGGAGTACACTTGCCCCTCCAGAAAAAACAAAACAAAACCCAAAAAACCCATCATTTTTTCTATTACAGTGAATCTTCAGAGACATATGATGATTATACAATGAACTTAATTATGAGATATGTGTGATGTCAGAAACTGCTACTGAAGAACATTCAGTCCAAGTTAAACAAGTTAAACAAAACAGTCTCTGCTGCTCAGTAACACCATGGGAAGAGCCAAGGTACTCATGTACTCTCTGGGCTCATCATACTGCTTATGAAGTACAAAGTCCAGCTTGTGTTTCTTTTTTGAAACAAACAAAGTCTGAGACACCATTAGCCACTTTTTTGTTTCCACTGCTTGCTCTTATCAAACCTAAGAGGAACAGTATCCATTTCTGTGGACTCTCCACAGAAACAGAGGACAGGCTGTGTAATGCAGAGAACTATTGGCCATTAGTGGCAGTGAAGTAGTTAATTGAGAGCGTTAAGGATTTAGAAGAACTTTGCCCAGGTCTTAAAAAAAGCCTGGCCAGTTTTCTTTTAAGTGAGAAATGGTTGCTGGGATTTTAAATCTTTGTTGATATGCAGCTATGGAAGTGTACAATACAAGATAACATTAGGAGGCTAGAATGGCTTATTAAACACAATCACCTAGCAAGCAATCTAAATCTTGGAAAGAATTCAAGGAGAAGTGCCCACAGAAAGTGTCTGCTAATTATAAGACACTAAGTAAATAAAGACTCGCAAATTATCCAAAACATAAAGCGTAAATGAGTACAAATATCCAAAATATGACAGCAAAGTATAATATATCATAAAATTATTGTGGGTTTGGTTTTTTTTTCCAATGAGCACATGAAAAGCCATATTAGATATCAATGTCCAAAATGCCCATGTGCATCTAAGCATCTTTATCAAAAAGAAGGTATCAGGAATTAGCAATCCTGGGGAACAGTTCAGCATTCTGTGTTTTGGACATCTTTGGCACAGTTGTATATAAAGCCTTTCCTGGTTTTCCATACAAAGTAGAGAACATTAGTTTTACATTATA
This sequence comes from Urocolius indicus, assembly GCA_013401255.1. Classification (NCBI taxonomy): domain Eukaryota; kingdom Metazoa; phylum Chordata; class Aves; order Coliiformes; family Coliidae; genus Urocolius; species Urocolius indicus. Next base: position 295,563 of record WBNH01008822.1, on the reverse strand, counting down.
TGCATACAGTATCTGTCAGCTTTAAAAAAAAAAAAAAAAGCTGATAGAATTATGTAAGTCCTTGGGGCATTTGTGCTGCTGAAGAGGTTACAATAAAGGCCTATAGTTTCAACAGCCGACAGTTTAAGATTATTCACGTAACACATGTTTCTATGTGTTTCACATATTCATGGTGCTTCAATCTCCAGAGTGCTGAGGTCTCAGGTTCTTCAACTTTAGTCACTTCAAGCACCTCAAATGAAGCATTTCAAAACAGATATAGTTCAGTGATTCAATATTTTGATCTCATTTGGAAAGATCTCCATCTTCTTTGCTTAATTTTTTCACTGCATATTTTCATTCTAATGGCAAACAATTTTGTGTTAATTATTTTAGATGAGTGAACATCAGGTTTTCAGGAACCCCTGGCAATTTAGTCACTCAGAGAACCCTCCTCCTGATCTTGGTTATAGAAATGGCTTCTAGTGTCACCATTTGTCTTCACAGAATTCTTGTTATAATGCAAAGTCTGACACACAAAAGAACAAGGTCCTGGAACCAACACCAATTTAAGTTTTCACTTTCTTCCTTCTCTTTTTTTCTTTCCTTTCTTCTACTGTGTAAACAATGCAGCCATTGGCATGGACAGAGCTGAGCAACCTCTACAACAGCAGAAGAACAAGGCAATACATTAATTGAAAATTAATTGAAAACATTAATTGAAAACTGCAGCTTGATGTACAGACAACACATACAGTTGTTTTGATTAACTTTATACTAAATTCTATTACATACTATAAAGGAAATGTATTAGAATGGTTAGAATAATGTAATGGTTATCTGGTAAAAACTGAGGATGGCAAATTTGGCATTGTAATAAAATTTGTAGTGGCAGTTCTATGCATTTCATGATTCAGTGTGTTCATATCCATTTAAAACCAAGAGAACTGGATTGCTCAAGGCATTAGCATTTTAGAGTGGAGTATTTCTGCCTAAGTACAAAGTTGTGCACACATAAAGGCACTCCACACAAGTCCTTTGAAAAGTACTACTGTTCAGAAACAGCTAATGTTCTGTAGAGATGCAGTTGTACATCTCTGAAGGGAAGGCACTGGAAGAAGCAAAGCAGCAACCTTCCACAGGGAATAGGAAGACCCCAGACTGTCCCCAAGCCTCTAGAAGCCACTTTCAGCTCTGCTGTCTACAAGCTAGTGTGACAGTTCACTCAGCTCCTGCTCAGATTTTGGTTAACACACAGTTCATGTTAAGGCCTGACTCATGCTGAGAGCAGCACATTCGGTCAAAGCAAGGGTAACACATAGGCAGGACGCAGTAGTCAGAGTTGTTAAGTTGCCATTATTATCTGTAGTTTCTGTCCCGTGCAGCCATAATCCATGCATATTAGCTGTCTGGCAGTTTCTTCAGAATCTGCATGGAAATCTGTCATGGAAAATGTATAGACAAAACTTCCAAGCTGGAAATATGTCACTTTGCCCAAAAAGCTTTTGAAGCCAACTCAACAGCAGCTGGACAGATGTGGCTTTCCTGCTTTCCAGTGTGATACATGTGATGCCTACACCATGATGGAGGAGAAAGGAAGAGCAATCTTACTATTGGCTAGGTAGCTATTTTGTTCATAGGTTTCAAGTTATGAGTTGCAAGTTATGAGTCAGAGAACTTGTGAGTTAGAAACCTCATGAATTAAATAATGATTTAGTGAACTCATGTGTTAAACTAGACTGCACAAAAGGGACTGAGTCCTTCTTTATCATATTTGTTTGTTTTCTTTCCTAATGAGCTCATAAAACAAAGTATAGTTTACAGAGTATGTTGTCCTATAAATTTAAAGGATTCAGATGGACCCTGACAGTTACAAACTGATAAAAGAAAAGAATAAGCTCTTCACAATGTTCCAATCACGAAGTGTTGATTGGTTTCCACTTTTTGCAATATAGTTCAGCAATATTTTGAAAAGAAAGGATTAAATCTGCTCTCAATAGAAGAAATCCAGCCCCTTGACGTAAAGATCACTGTAAGGTCACTTTAAAGTATGTTTTCACCATAACCTGAATGTGAGTGCAATTGCCTCCTTGACATACTAACCAGCCTGAACTTTGACCTGGAATAGCAACTATCATTGCCTCAGAATTCATTTGTGTGTATGCAACCACCACAGTCATAATGAAGAGCAGTTAAGAGTGGATTTCTCTGTAAAATGAAATCATGTTGCACACAGATTGCAAGAACAGTACAATCAAAATCTTCAGCTCTTATTTTCATTCCCAGCCAATGTCTGCCTGGAAAGGAAGCAGTTTGCTTTCACTACAATATCTGTATCCTTTGTAGGTGGTCAAGACTGTTGTCCTCCCAGAGGAATAAAGAAAAATTCAGTGCATGAAAACTTACGAGTTTCCAGCTCTCTATGTGGGAGTAGGCCACAGAAGAAAAAGCCTTTAATTAAAAACAACTGTAGAGCTGAAGTCCTGCTTAGTTCAACTATTTGCAGTCTTTCCACTTAAAAAACTCACTAGGATCCCAGATATAGTAAGCCAAAGTGTTTATGCTCAACTAACCAAAACGAAAACCAATGTTAGTAATATACTTACTTGCTTCAGAAGTGCTTTAATACTAGGTATATCCAGTGAGAGTATACTACCTCTCAAGATATTTTTGAAATCTTTGTTTTTACAAAGTTAAGGCACATTCATGTACAGCATAAAAGTAAACTCATACAATGTCATGCCTTTTACTGGAGAAATAAAAAAAAGCTAGACAACAGTATCATTTTATCTGCATGCAGTGCTAGGGCTGGGGGTCATACTGCTTCCATGTGCAAACAGCATGTGGTATAACCTGCATTTTGCTGACAAGAAGCAACCTAATACTAGGCTTCTGAATCCTAAACAAACAATATTGTACTCTGTTGTCAGCTGCACAAGTAACTGTTGTGCTCTGTCAAAACATACTTCTAAGAATAAACATTGCTAAGAAAATCTGCAAGAGAAAAAGATCAGATACTAGTCCTGCTTGAGTTCAAATGCTTTGTTCCACATGCCATAACCCCTCAAACATTATGCTTGCAGAAATGCAAAACCAAATGCAGGTATGAGTTCTAATCTTTGCATTAGGACAGATACACCACTGCATGAGTACTTTGAAGAACATTATTTAGAATAACTGTATAAACAAATAACTAAACAGCATGGTTTCAAACTTGAAACCAAACGGCAGCTGACAGCACTTAACTTCCAGGATGAAAAGGAAAGCTTTAGAAAGCAGTACTTCAGACAGCAATGAATGACATCGACTGCAATCAATGCTGAAGGGTTACACTCTCTGGTGAAGACAGATCAAGAGGAAGACTTCTTTACAGGCATGCTGGACATTGCTACATTCTTTCTGAGCTCCAGACTTCATAAAACCTGCTGTGCTAGATCTGCCTACTTAGTGCAGCTAGGGACAGAGGTGAATATTCATGGACAACCACTGAATGTCACAGTGTGCCCAAATGCCCCAGAGACAGATGCATTTTGCCCTCAGACTCTTCAGTCAGGCTGGAATAGGAACATTCACAGCTCCAAGTTCTTCTCAGGAATTTTATACTTTATTCTTTCCTTTGCATTTGAACACTAGACCCAGGGACAAGGAGGAGACTACATGTAGTCAGCTCAGAGCAGGAGACCAGGATTCTAGACTTCTCATACAGGTCTTCTATCTTTTATTTTCAGGTAAGTTTATGTTAGGTGATGGCATGTATAATTTCTCTTGCTGTCATGAAGTTAAAAAACCTGAATGAGACTGCAGAAAAAACAAGAAGGATTTTAGCTCTACGTATCTGATCATTTAAGGAATTCTTATGGTATGGAACAACTTTCTGTTCTTAATAATGCCTATAGAGTTTGATCCTGGCAGTAAAAGTGAGAATTCGAAGCTCAAACTGTAGGCTGATCAAAGCACAGAGAGAAAAATACACATCAGAGTCTCCAGTAAAGTACCACTAGGTGAATACCACATTATCTTCTAGTAAGCGAAATCAAAAGCCAGCTCTTGATCACTCTAAAAGACCACCAGTGATAAAAAACAGGACCAGATATAGAGTAACTGATGCAGGGATGATACAATAGGAAAAAAAATTAAACTTATGAAAAAAGCCCAAATCATTTAGCACTCTGAAAGCATTAACCCAGGAGAGGAATGAGAGGCTGAAGACAGACACCTTCACACTAAGCAATAAAATGAAAATACAATTAATTGATAATTTTTTCGATTGCCAATATTTTAACATGTTATAGAGACAGCAAACTTTGAAGAAAACATACTACAAAGCAAAACGGTGTAACAGCTTCCTTTTAGGATATGCTTTGAACAAGTGCTGGATCATCTAGTCCAGTCTTAGAAGCTCTCTCCATACTAAATTGCTCTATGATTCTTATTGCCTGTCAACATATAAGAGCAGGCTGATACAGAGACCTGCTGAAGAGCAGCTCTACAAGGGACCTGGGAGTCCTGGTTGACAATAAACTAACCATGAGTCAGCAATGTCGCTTCGTGGCCCTGAAGGCCAATGGCATCCTGATATTCAACAAGAGTGTAGCCAGCAGGTCAAGGAAGGTTCTCCTCCTCCTCTACTCTGCCCTGGTGAGGCCTCATCTGGAGTCCTGTGTCCGGTTCTGGGCTCCTCAGCTCAAAAGGGACAGAGAACTTCTAGAGAGAGGACAGTGGAGGGTCACCAAGATGATCAGGGGACTGGAATGTCTTTTATTCAAGGAAAGGCTGCGGGAACTGGGGCTGTTTAGTCTAGACAAGAGAAGACTGAGGGGAGATCTTATTAATATTTACAAATACCTAAATGGTGGGTATCTGGAGGGTGAGGCATCTCTTTTTTCTATTGTATCTAGCAACAGGACAAGGGGTAATGGAATGAAGCTGGAACACAAAAAGTTCCATTTAAATGTAAGAAAAGACTATTTTTACTGTGAAAATGATGGAGCACTGGAACAGGCTGCCCAGAGGGGTTATGGAGTCTCCTTCCTTGGAGGTCCTAATCTAGGTGGACCTGCTTCTGCAGGGGCGTTGGACTAGATCTCTAAAGGTCCCTTCCAACCCTACCATTCTATGATGCTATGATATGTATATTAACTGGGAAGTAAAACAGTCAGCATTTAAGTTGCAGATCAAGTATAACTAATTGACTGTTCAAATGAATCAGCATCTGAAATTTTTATTAAGTTCTGATTTCACCATCCAGGTTGCTGTCAGAAAAGCTCAATGTTCTGTCCTGTTACGCTAAGAGATATCTATTAGGATTTCTTGCTTCTGCTGACACTTCCGATGTTGCAAGATGAGAGAAAATGTAAAGTGTAGTACAATATAATTGGTAGATAATATTTGAGCTCTAGTCTTAATTTTTTTTTCCATAAAATTTCTTGCAAAGGTCAAGTTGCCCTTCAAGATGAAATCCTCTTTCATAAAGTACTTTAAGCCTAACCACAGTTATCTAATCTATAGTTTGTTTTAATCTTGAAATTGTCTCTGTCAGACGTATGTGCCAAGGATGTTCCCTTGGCCCAAACACAGTGGTAGAAAGCACTCATTTTCTCAAATGGGGGAGAGACTACTACAGAATAATGTTATTTCCACACTCTCTGAAAGACAACAGATTCCCCCTTAAGTTCAGCACAAATTTTTTTTTTTTTTTTAAACATAGAGCTGATAAGATCCGTCTTGCAGCATTAGTGCCTGGTCACTGCAAAAACGTGGAAAGGGACTAGAGTTACATGAGTGAAGGTAGAGATAGAGGTTCAGGCTCCACCATTCTTAAATTGGCCTAGAGCAATACTGCACTGCAGCTACTGGAAATCTCTTGCAGAGGTCAATATACAGTTTTAATATAGCCAGCGCTGGCACTCAAAAAAACCCAAAAGCCACATTCTACCTCCCTCACATGACTACTGAGAGCACATAAAAGATCGGCTAACAGGTCATAATGACTGACTAATTACGCAAAGGTATTTGCTCATTACAGCAAGTGAAAGCTGAAGAAAAACATAGTGTAAAGGCCAATTAAAATTAAGAAACTTTAATTCAATTAAAATCCAATTCAGTATAGATCACTGCCAATGAAGCTTATCTAAAACTGTCTCACAGGCACAACCTTCTTTTCACTTAATAAAGGAATCAATCCAAGTAGTACAAAAGTCAGGTATCAGCTAGCAGTGTGAGGGATAAAGTATTGAGATACAGAAGTTGTTAAATAGTGAAGTCAATATAATGAAAATCAAACAGAACTGCTAAAAGAACACTGCAGCACTCAAATCCTCCTAGCTTAAAACTAGGGAATTCAGCATCAGAACCACTTGTCCAGGATTATCAAGGCATATACACAGTTCAAGTTCCAGTTTACCTCTGTGGTTTGATACAGAAGAGCAGATAACTTAAAGAGTGTTCCTAAAACTGCTAAGTAACTATTGCTACCTTATTTTTATTAAGCAAAAAAAACCCAAAACCACAAAAACACTCATACGTTCTTACAAGCTTTCAAGTTATTGGCTACCACATTTATTTGACTAGTAAGCATTTTATTATTTCTACATTTCCACACAAAATTAGCAGGTAAAGTGTGGCTGGTATACCTAGGAAAAGCTCACGCTATAGAAACCTGCCACTGCAAAAGGGTCTACTAAAGCTCAAGGGCATATTTTACCAGTGCTATACATATATCAGATCTGATATTAAAACCAGATTCTAAACTGAATCCAACTCTTTTAAATCAAACAGGCTTTACATGTCGTGTATGATGACTATGATATACAGGTCCCTTTCCATGTTATTTTAAAACCTACACCTTTATTTACCTGTAAATTAGTTCCATAACATGTTACTGGCACTGAGATAGCAAAGGAAAGTTTGTGATTTAAGTAAATCTGTAAGCACTTTCAACATCTCTCAGAGAAGTAAAGATATTCAAGATTCCACTGTATAACTCAATTACTACCTACAAATTCTAGATAAATTATCTTTTCAGTTCAGCCATAGCTTCTGCATCAACTACAATTAGGGTAAGATTTATATACCTACCCCGGAATTGAAAATGTAAAGTTTAATGTTACTCACAAAAATCTATATTTTCTCCTATCTTGGACTACATGAGCTAAGAGGCAAAAACTATTGCTACTTAAAAATAATTTTTCTAGAAATTCCCTGCACTCACATTTAAGTTTTATATTTCATAGAACTATGCTCCAGTGAAGAAAATGGGGTTCTTTAGCTATGTAGACAGCAAAGATTCACTCTCCACCCCTTACCCTGTTCTCCCCCTCGCAAAAAAACCCCAACAACCAGAAACCAAGAAATCCCAACCTTTAAAGACTATTAACTATACAATACATTGATTATATCCTTTTCCTTCCTTTTCTTCCAAAACACTTCCACATTCTACTTTTTCAATGAGGCTAGCCTTTCAGAAAATAAACCAGGAAGAAGTGCATTTTGTCTTCCTCGCCAAATTCTGAAGTAGATTTCAATAACAAGGTGTGAAATACTCTTAAATCTTACTAAAAAGCTTTCATTACACATATTCATCAGAAGTGTTTCATGACATTTTGTTTGGAAGCTAGTACCAACATCCACAGGACACCAGCATGCTAGAGTGGGAGAACAGAACATCCCAACCAGCATCCGAAGAGCTCTGAAGACCAGGGATAACATGGAGATTCAAAATGAGTGTTAGAAAAGCTCTTTTCTGGGATGGTAGGGCACTGCTGCAACAGGCTAGCCAGGCTGTGAAAACTTCCACCCCTGTAGGTTTTCAAGATATGGCCAGACCAAATCCACAACTGACTTTTTACTGATGGGGATGGTTCTGTTTAAACAGGATGTTGGTCTACGTGATGTCCCAAGGACCTTTCTGGCCAATACTTCCCATGGTTATGTGAAAAAGGTGAGAAAAGCATGTGTAAATTACACAGCTTGCATGTTCCAAATAGCAGGCAAAAACTTATGACTTTCTCTGACAAGGACTCTCACATTGTTTTTCAGAATCAATAAAGTAAGCAAGTCCTTTTGAAAATCTGATAACACTACCCTTGGCAAAGAAGCTTCCCAAGTGGCTGAAATGTTCCTGTTGACATGCACAGAAAACATGTAAAGGTATCTAACAAATTTGCAAAAACACCCCATTTTTGTCATATCTTAGTTTAAGAGTTTGTACTATCATGCACATTTATTTGTACCTCCAGCTTGCTGTTAGTACACATAGGCAACAACAAGAGCTGACCTAGAGCATCTACAAGTGTATTGATGAGCAAATCAGAGATTAGTCCATCACTAATATACAGCATGCCAGAAAGTAGTGTACACACGCTTTAGGCATGGATTGACAGTGGTTTCCGCAACAGAGAAGTATGAGCAGCGCTTTACCCTTATATGGCGCATATACCGATGCCAAGAAAATAATACAGGTTTACTGAGACAGTGAGTAGAGAAATAAGCCAACATCACAAGTTAACAAGAGATATATTTTAATATATCTCATGGTTCTTACGTTAACTTGAATGCCATTATTTTTATTTCAAAGAATGAGATGGAGAGTGCAGTCATGTGTAAGGGAGGAGATGCTGAGGCCATACATGCTCCTTACAGCTATCTGGTAAAGTCACTACCACACGACTGTACCTCCAGAATCAAAACCTCCTATTTTTCCAAGATGTCCAATCTGACAAAAACACATTATCACCAGTGACACTGACATGTCATCACCATATTACTTGCTACATTAAGTTTCTTGAAGCTTCTTGAACAGAGCCTTTTTTTCTATATTTAGAAGTCTGGCAAGTTTCTTCCAGTCATCTTAGATTACACTTGCAAATACTTAAAAACTCTAAATATAATCTTCATCATTAAAGGACCATCTGTAGAACAACGCATTTCAGCTTCTTAGCTGTTTATCTGTTTCAGACGCAAGCCTTCTGATGTTTACATAATTATTTGACCAGATCCAATCATCAAAACAATTTATTTGTTTGTGCTACAGGAAGGGTACTGATAGCTGCAACAGTACTTGAACAGAAAATTCTATCTGATCCTCTCAAAAATCAAGTGCATTTCTGAAGTCTTGCGTTTCTCAAGTCTTACATTTCTAAACCAACTTAAAAGCATATGGAAGAGCATTATTTTCAGGAAAAATACCCAAACTTATCCACAAAATGAACATCACTGGACAGTCACTGCTATCTCCATTTCATGAAAATCCTGTTTGAGCCCTGGATAGATGTTTTTAGAACTCAAAGTAAGATCTAATAACTTATTCCTGCACAGGGAAGAAGAGTGAGCATATAGAGAGTAGCTGTTTTAGTTACTTTTTACCTTTTACATTAAAAATGTTGCTACCAAAATCAAGCATCTAATGTCTAAACATGCTCTAGATTAAGATATCTGTTTTGACCTAATAATAGCAAAATACTGGTGATACATTTTATGATACTAAATTAGTGTAACAGTGCTGGAGTTTGCACTTCACAAGTACAGTTCTTGGACACTGTAAGAGAACACACACTAGTAATCTTTATTGCAAAAAAAAGAAAAAAAAAAAAAAAAAATCTATGTGAAGACCGTCACTGTTTGCACACCATATTTTCCACTTACATGACAGAGTCCCAAGCCTTAAGATGCTTGAACACATGCATTGTGTGGTAGAAATGTAAATTCAAATGCCCTCTGGAAAGGGAGAGATTCAAATCTTATTTAGAAGTATGCTCACCACTGATCTATTAAAATAAAAACATAATGCAATGAGTTCTGGCAGACTAACATTTTGCTTCCCTTCCTTCCTAATAATTCAAATTGATGAAACAAAAAGCTAAAGAAAAAAAAACAACTAAAAATCAGAAAAAATATTTAATTTTTTTTTTCTATTTTGAAAAGGACTTTGCTGGCAAGCTGAAAAACACCACTCTGAAAAGAATAATTTCTCACCCAGTCCAAAGAGACACACAACCACAAAACAGTTCATTTTCAAAGAAATGTGGAATCTTATCCTTTTGCCTTTGACTGAAGTCACATGGGCCTTCTGTCTTTTTTTGTCATGAAACAAAGTCTTGTTATATACAATTCAATGGGATGCTTTGTGTGAAACATAATTATCCTGTTACAGGTGTGTTGGGCTTAGTCATCTCTGTGACCAGCAATGTGGTTCTACAGCTTCATAGAGAAGCCTTAACACTTTAATTAGAAGTCTCCTCAGACCTAGAAAAGGTTATATAAAAGAATTCTGGAATTAGTTTTAGAAGTACAAAGCTAGACTTAAGAATGAAGACATGCATCCATGTTTCTCTTCCTAGTTAGTTATCTGAATATTTACTTGAACATTATTGGTAAGTAAGATTTTTGCAGTTTTGAAAAGAGACAGACTCTGAATTTGACTCCATTTAGCTGCTATTTCTTCTTCAAGCTACCAATTACTAAAGCATGTTTTCTTAACAACTAAAATTCGAAAGGTAAACTTTTATTTCTTTAAAAGCTAGAAATTCTCATTTGTAAACATTGCTAAGCTATCCTCTGTAGGAAGCAGTCTACAGAATTGCCAGACCTTAATGGAAAAAAGCAGCAAGATCAGAACGACATGCTTCTAAACGCAGAGCTTTTTTCCTGACAGAGAGCAATGAGCAACATGCATTGCAATCAGTGCAAAAATCAATACTATCATTGCAGTTGCAAGCTGGGAAAACTACATTTTTAGTTACTGCTATGCAAACGTTAGAAAAAATTTGAGCTGCTGTTAGAAGCTGGGTAATACACAAGTATTTTTTTCCTTTCAAATATTTAATGACTATGTATCATTAAACATCACTCAAGTTCTGTATCATGCTACTACAAATATTAGAATACTGTAAATTCTCTGGAGGTCTGTGAACTAAAGAAACCCACCGAATTATGACCTCAAAGAAGTCAGTTAGGCTAACTTAAAATTTAGAATCCACAGGAAATGCATGATCCCATTCATTCATCACAGCTCTACAGAAAAAGCCTACCCAGCAAGTGCAGCAGTGAGAGGATGCAAACGTTGCCAGAGCTCAATGAACTAATGAGCAAAAGTATGAAATCCTTTTCCTGCAACAACAAGGGCCTGGATGTGTCAACTCATGTCCCAAGTAGTAAAGAACTAATCAAACATTTTCAAAGCACAAAAGTTAAGACTTTCCTGTTTCTTTACACAAGATGCATTTCCACATGCCACTCTCCTTGGCATTTAGTATCAATATTTCTGTCCTTGTTTCCAGACATACTGTCTCCACTTACATTCCATTTTCGGTTTGCTCTCAGTGCAAAAACAATAGTGAATCTCAAAAATTTGCTTTTCTCTGAAAAGCAAAAATCACTGGCTGAATTATTTTTTTTTTTCTTTAAACGTAAGACATATTCCTCAAACATAATCATAGTATTCAACTTTAAATGGCTTTCTGAAACTTGAAGTACAGCTACTATAAATGTAAACTAATAATTTAGTCTGGATACGAGTTTTATCCAAGGACAAATTTACACAGGAAAGAATGAAGGTGAAGGAACATCACCCTTAAATGGGAAAGCAAGAAGCCTCACATAACAGAAAAATAAACAAGTAAGGAAAGTGAAAGGAACAGATGCATGCACACATCATGCTGTCTTTAGCTTCAGCTATGCCATCCCACTAGTCTGAACAAGTGCAAGGTCATTAAAGAGCTGCAACACAGATAGCAAGAGAACAAGAGGTACATTGTGCAGTGTTCAACTGTGGAGTGGGGAATGGAGAAACAGAAGAGAGGAAAGGCATTTCTTGTAATCCAAGGAATGCAGCAAAACTTAACAATCCCAGTGATAACATTGTCATAGCAAACTTTTTTTTTTAATGCACTGACTCAAAAGACTGTATGAGAAAGGTGTATACACAGTAAGCTGAAACATGCAAGTGAAACAATGTTTCCTTTGAGATTATTTCTCATCTCAATCAGAACAAACTTCTTGGCCAGAGAAAAACTCCCAGAACTAAAGATCCTTTTAAGGAGCACCTGGGAACTTGTCCCATCTCCTTGTTCCTTTCAGCACATACTATCAGCAAAGAATGGGTGTGGGATGGAGCAGTATGGAATCAATAAATGATATTTCTGACCTGAGGCTTTAGAGGAAAAATTCCACCCTGGTTACATGGCAGAAATACAGTTCTGGAAAGGAGCACACTTGGGTTTTTGAGCCCATCCAGTTACAGAAGTATCTCTAGTTCTGGAGAATCCACGACATCTACTTCATACACAACACAGGCCAGAAAACACTCCAGCAGTTACAGATGAAGGGTACAAATGAAGTCTCTATGATCAAACACCACTGAAGTCTCTTTTTGTTACTTAAAAAGCTTCCCAATATTTCCCTTTCTGTGTTTGGAAGACACATACAATGAATAACCAATTAGGAAAAAAAAAAGCTTTCAGAGGTCATACAAATGAAAGGGAAAAGACCCCTCAGGAAAGTGGTACTATATGCTAGGCTCCCGATCCAGTACAAAATTGTTAATCAACAAAAAAAAAAAAAAAAAACAAACAAAAAAACAAAAAAAAAAAAAAAAAAAAAAACAAAAAAAAAACCAAAAAAAAAAAAAAAAAAAAAAAAAAAAAAACAAAAAAAAACCAAAAAAAAAACAAAAAAAAAAACAAAAAAAAACCAAAAAAAAAAACAACAAAAAAAAAGCAGTATGCTACTGGTGAAAGCCTCTGAAGTGTCTCTCAAAACAAAAGTTTTATTAACTATTTCAGACTTTCTGCAAGATAAATAAATTTAGAGATCAATGTTGAACTTCAAAGAAAACAATAAGTTTACAGTTCCCAAAACAGGTCAATTTTTGTTCACTTTGCACATTCAAAGTTGAAGTTGTGGAAGTTCTCAAAGAAAGTCATTCCTCTCTTGAAACCAACTCAAGACATTGAGGAAAATTCTATTTTATCAACTGAAAAAAAGTCTAAGGGTCCAGGATCACCTTATGTCACAAATAGCTTTATCCTGAACTACTGCTTAGAAAAGTAGTAAAGACAATTGCAGAGAATCTACAACACCTGAAGACAGGAAGAGGCAGCATACCGGGCCAAGACCAATGTTCATCCAACCCTGTATATCTGTCTCCAACAGGGATTCGCCACTCCAAGCAGGTAACTGACACTGACTTTGCATAATAGATTTTTGAAGGCTTTGACAAGAAGGGTGATTATGATTCTTTACTATCCGGTGATAGACACCATATTTATTCTGACTGGCAGCACCTTACCTTTGCTAGTGAAAAACTCAAAGGCAATTGCAACTGCAACTCTGACATTCAAAAGTAAACAGCTTGCACAGCTATAAAGTCTCAACATAAGAGTGGGCTGTCCTACATGACTTGCATGAAGAAACTGCAGAAGAAGGGTAGTGCCTCTTTACTGGAACGTGAAGCAGGACCTGAAACCTTGACTGATGCTTTCTTTTGTGGAAAAGACACAGTAAGACAAAAGACCAAAAAAAAAAAAAATTTTACATTCCAAACCCATGAACCTGAAAGGAACAAGGAGTCATAGCAAATGCCTATGGAAGAAGAACAAGGCTGCAAGAACACTTCATGGTTGTCTTGAAAGCCTTGTTGGCTCCCAACCAGTCCCAGCTCCTGACAAGCACAACTTGTATTTATTAACCTCAACTGGATTTCTCTTTCACTCTTCAGTCTCCACAGCTTCATGAGAAGGAGTTATACAGATCTAATTCCTGTGGTATGAAGAATGACACGCTTTTTGCTTGTTCTGAACTAGGTTCATATTAGCTTCATTTGATTCTTGTGCCCCAGAGTGAGTCAAGTCCTGCTTGTCTCCATCTCATTCATGGTTTTGTAGGCTCCTTTCCTACATTAAATGACCCTTCTTTTGAGCTGAAGAGTCCTAGCTTACTAAATTGCTCGTATCTCTCATCACCCTTACTGTCCTCCTCTAAGCATTTTTCAGTTCTACTGCCCTGTCTCTCAGGTGAGGGAACCAGACTGCAAAGATTGTCTAAAGCTCATAGGAAATAGATTTGTGTACTACTGTTTTTCTTCTGTAGTTTTATTTATTGATCCTGAATAAAAGTATTTTTTTAAGTACAAAAGTCTATATGATTCCATGATTTCAACTGCAAAGAAGTGTTTTATTAAGCCACATACTATAAGCTGACCTTATGTCTTGTGCCCCAAAATGAAGAGCAAACTGAAGTCACATAATAACAGATCAGATTCATGATGCTTACAGTAAGTGAAGGCACATAAGTAACTCTTTCCATGTGAGGATAGGCAAGCACCATCTTGGTAATTTTTCAACAGGCACATACCTCCTGTTCTCATACAATAAAATCATTCAAAGAACACACCACAGATGGCTTGTTTCAAAGTGACAAATAGGAGTGACATGCTAGTCACCTGGCAGCTAGCCACAAACTTGCTCCACCGAAAGGAATTTACTCAAATAATAGTCACAACAAATACTTAAATACTTTAACTTGGCAGAAGAAAAACCCGACTCAATACCATCACATTCTCAGTTTCCTGGAATTACAAATTAATATACATAGATATATGCACTCTGGATAAATGCCATCTGGGAAAAAGACCAATTCTGTATGCTGTTTCAGTCAAAAAGACTGTCTTCATTGCAGGTGCTACATTACATAGAATCATCATATTCTTTAGTAAGAATATGTTGTGTCTGTTGTGGGCAGCAATTAATACTCTAGAAAAACCTGATTTAGAAATTATCAGACTGATTCATATTAAAGAGATAGGTAACATGCCTAGAATGTGGGACAAAGTATTCTAATGAATAACTGAACTTTAATGAACGACCAAAAAGACCTTCTGTCATGGTTTAGCAAGGAGTTGCTTTTGCTTAGTA
>WBNH01008822.1:268109-280149 GCA_013401255.1 Urocolius indicus | reverse complement strand
TTTGTTTTGGTTCTGTTTTGGGGTTTTATGTTTTAGTTGGCATTAAATTGTTTTCTGTTTTTCTTCCCCAAGCCGAGTAGCCTGGTCTGTTTTGTCCTGCACCTTAAGCGGCAATTAAGCTCTCCCTGCCCTTTAGCAATCCTTAAGTCTTCAGTACTTGAGGCTAATCGTGGTCTTTTGTTCCCTGATGGGCAGAAACCACGACACCTTCAAAATACAAGACAACTTGTATTAGGACAGTGTCAGTCTCTAAAGCTAGACTCCAAGACAACACAAGATTTTTAAGTCCACCACTAAACCATGTCCTTAAATGTCACACCCACACATCTTTTTTAATATCTGCAGGAATGTGACTTAACTGCTTCCCTGGTCAGCCTCTTCCAACACTTGATAACTCTTTCAGTGAATAAATTTTTCTTTGTATCCAAAGAAAATTTTTCCTGCAGAAAAATCTGCTGTACCATTATGCTTGCCAGTACTTCAGATACACAGAACTTAAACACAAGACAAGCTATCACTTTGGCAAATGGTCAAAGTATTTTCTCTTTAACTACACTGGTCACTCACCTGCTTCAGTTATCAATAAAATATTACTACTAAATAGTGTATTTGCAACAGAAGCTGTTGTAGAATGCTAGTCTGTTCAGAAAAATGCTGAAGGAGGTGTGATTGGTATAGAAGTCTACCACTTAAAAGCTTACATAAGTACATATGACAAATTAGCTGAGAGGCCCACAAACTGTGAAAAGCCAGAGAACATAATGCATTCTGCTCACAGATTCCAGAACACATCGGAAGACTGTTTCTCTCAACTGCTTCACTAACTTTTTACACCATAGAACAGAGGACTCTAAATGAAAGCAATATGAATACCAATGCATAATCTGATAGTATATAATGTATATAGTGGGGTTTGTTTTGTTTTGTTTTTCCAAATTCTGACATTTTTCACTACATCAAAAAATAATCACATTGTCAAGATAAACATTATCTGCTGCTGTTCTCCTTTCCTAACATCTCTTCCAGATCTTTGGCTGACTTGCTAGGCTGAAGATGACTCCTTATGTCTATGACTGTTTTAAATGTACACTCTCATTAAGAGTGGTAAATAACTGGACTGCAGGGTCATTGAGGGGTATTTTTTGCAGTCACAGTACTTCTCTTGCAGAACTTTTATTTGAAAAAAAAAAAAAAAGACTACGTACCCCTTCCCAAATGAAATGAGAGCTTACACTCAAGAATGCCATCAAAGCGAAGCAGATCAGAGCTCTTTGCTTAGCCCTTTGCATCAACAGCACAACCCAAGAGACGGCTACAACCTGCAATTCTCAAACCCATGTGCAGCCACAGCTGATTGGCACTGAGAGCTTCCACCAAGGAAGACCTGACAATTGAGGGAGTCAGGGACAAGAGTCTCCCTCTTATGCAGCGCATGCTCTTCAGTGGCAGGTTAGCCTTGAGTTTCCCTCTTATATAGGTGGAAAGGGCATACAGTTGGGGATCATATTATCACAGGAGAGAAACTTGGCAAGACCATTGTAGGTCTGCTCCAGAACAAAGTCGTTTTGAGAAAACAGATGTTGCAGAGAGAATTAGAATCCTGCTCAGATTTCTAACCTGAAGAAGAAACAGGAGTGACGAATATACATTTACAAAGTGTCTTAAGCCTTAGAGTTTTTGAGATGCTTTATGTACAAGTACTTTCAGAAAGGAGAAGAGACATTCTTATTTGAAGTTTTTTGGGCGTAACTTCTTACCTGCAGATGAAGACAGAGAGAGATGTCTGCTTAGGTAGTAGGCTTATGTCCAGCTCTAGGCATACATTTCAACTCTGATGACAAGGTCAGTTGCTATAAGGAAAAAACACATTGTTATACATTAGTAAGATAACCTTCTTGAAGGTAATTTCCTATTCCTGCTCCTCCCTTTAATGCTTTGGAAAAACACCTTTGTCCACCTAGCACCTATAGGTTCGCAAGAGCCTGCTACATACAAATAGTATTTTATTTTTTAAAAGTGACTTCAAAAGAAGTGAGGAATACTGTGCTTAATTTGCTAACTCTCCTACCTGGTGTGACATCTTCCTGCTATAAATAACTTAAGTGGGGTAAATAACATTTCATTGAGTTTCCAAAACATCAGGAAAAAACTAAGCACTGTATTAGGTGGTCACAAACAATCTACCACTGCTAAATTATAAACATAGGAGCTTGTGAAATCATCTTCTTTCCTAATTTTCTTTTTAAGGAAAACAATCCTCAAATTGGAGGAGTTCCTGATGCAAAAACCTCCAAGTGCTCTCGAACTGCATACTCTGCCTGCCTTTCAAGCAGTGAATCATGGCCAATGCATGCATAAGATGTCAAACAAACTAGGCAAAGGGTAACAAATCCCAAACTGCTGATTAAGACTAACATTAATCAGCTTGGAAGAGATGCTTGCTACAATGACGTTTAATAGCATCATCGTGACAGACTTAACAACATTGCCTAATAATGCTATTTTAAAGCCAAGGAGAACATGTGACAGGTTATTTTTAAACTTTCACCACCAAAGACTTTCTGAATAATATTTTAAATTAATATATCTATTGTGCATAACACTAAATATGAATTTTACAGAAGCATAGAACAGATCAGTAAAGCTTCTCTAGTCTTTTAGCATTTCCTCTTCTACTGTTGTCAGCCATTGAATTTTGTCAAGACAAACTTGTTTTCTCCTAGTAACTATCATAACTGTTCACTATCACCAGCTTAACATATTGCTTTCATTCAAATAAATATTCATTTAATTCCTGAGTTGTCCATATATGTTTTTATAAAGTGATGTTTTGTGCTTTCCACTCTGTGGACCCACTAACAATTACTAATGGTTTACACGAGCCTTTTACTTTAGCTCTGAAATGACCATTACCAGTTTGTGCTGAGTTTACTTATGCCTCTCAGCTGAGTAGCTCTAATTTCATACAAGAAAGAAGTCTTTGTTAAGCATCTGTAATGTATTTACTTGCAGCTACATTATAGAATATTGCTTTAGATTCTCTACTTGGATTTGTTTACCATATAGTTATAATTAGAGTCAAATATTTGTAGATGATGAACATTCATTTAATCCATCATGAGGTTAAATCACTAGTGCTTGAGTCCCAGTTACTTAACAATCCTATATACTCATTAGATGAGGAAAGTAAGTCTGTAGTATATAGATGGTGACTCAGTTAATCCAGAGACATATACACTTAAGTTTTGCTGAAGAGAGAAAAGTAGAGAGGAGAACAGTACCACCTTACCCCAACCTATCCAGAGCTCAGCTTCAAAATGCTACAGCTGTGTTCATCTATTGGAAGGTGATCAACTGTCAAGATACAGGTAAAAATTTCAGTTACTATTCCTTGTTAAGTACTCTAGAATACTTTACACCACTGGCAAGGAATAGTGGATTTTAAACTTGAGAATGGAGCAGCTGTGATGTTGAACCAGCAATAGGGACTGACAATTCCACTCACACAGAGCTGCATTATCCTTAGCTCTATTGAAGCGCTAAAGCTCTACTCAGACCACTTTGCAAACTGAGTGGGAAGGAGTAAGGATAAGAGCCACATTCTGTCCTTAGCAACCCCTATTAAATCAGATTCTCAACATCAGCCACTTCCTCTTTTGTTTTCCTCAAGCCATATGGCTTCCTGACCAAATCTGTACAAACAATAAATCCATTAACCAAGCCACTGCTGGAGCAAAAGGCTTCCCCCCCACTTCCTTTCATCAATCCAGACGTTTTAATTGAGATGTTTTATGTATTTTATGGAAGTCCCAAGGAAAATACTGAAGTAGTCTTTGTTCTCACACTGCAGCCCTGTAGATTAGAGACCCAATGTACTTGTAGAAGTGAAGATCCTGATGCTGAAATGCAGAGATACAACAAAAACAGAGAGAAGCCAGTCAAGTCAAGAAGAAAGGAGTCCAGCCTTACTGAATCTGTTTGTAAGGATAACATATAAATTGCTGCCTAGGCTCCCTAACATACTATGTCAAGAAATAAAGTTTTAAAACTACCCTTAAAAAAAACCCAACAAAATAGAAGTAGGTAGAACAAGAGAGGTATTAAAAGTAATTTCCATTCCTACAAGGCTCTGAGGAGACGCATACATCCAAATGCCAGAAGCAGGCCACAAGCAGCTGAAACAAAGAGCTTCTTTGAAGAGATGCTACAATAAAAGACTTCCTCAAAGGCCAGATTTCTTAGCAAGATGAACCAAAATGACTAATTCCACACATGCTACATAATCTGTTTGGTGTCTCCAAACTGGTACAGTCATGCAGGCGACCAGGTTATTCTCAGATCGTGAGGAAATAAACACTGCACATGCAAGGAACACTATGGCAGGAAGGAAGTAGTGAAGAGTAAGATTTAAAGCTCTGGTATGTGGGAAACTCCTATTCTTGCAGGTGGGAACACTCCACTCTACTGTGAGGCAAGAGAGAAGAGAACTGAAACCAAATGTAAGCAGACTCATTGCTTCATTAAACTGAACATAAGCTTGAGAGACTGCTCAGCTTCTGTTCTCCTGCTCTGTGCCAGTAGGCATAGGAATGTGCCAGCTTCACACTGTTGCAGGGTAAAATTCTCTTGAAAACTGTTGGATAAGTTCATAAAGTATGGTAAAGCATTCCCCTTCTTTCTACTCAATTCGTAAGTTCTAACAGGGTATGAGGCTGAAAATTCAAAAGCACAGAAAAAAACAACAAAAGAAACAAAGATCTCATTTTGTTTGCTTGCAACAGTTTCTCTGCAACCTTAGACCATTCTTGTACTCCAAGATGTCACACATCTTAGAGTCATAGAGAGAGTTTGTTATTCCTGTATATCCCCAGCAACTACTTTCATCACACCTTACAGTCTATCAAGCAAAGAAGAAAGGGGTTTCTTAATGATGAAGGCAGAACTAAAGAAAATTTGTCCTCTGAGTACATGATGGCATTAGCAACAAGTCGTCACACTTTAGATAATATGAAAATACAAAACATCCTTTTTTAAGGACTTGTTCTCACTAACATTTTTTTTCCAAAAATTCTTTGACTTCATCACATAATCACAAGGGTTGGAAGAAAGGGACCTCAAAAGATCATCTAGTCCAACTCCCCTGCCAGAGTAGGACCTCCTAGAGTAGGTCACATTTATTATTCAATAGTCTGTAAGTGCAGAAAGAGGATTGGGAAGAACAAAAAATTACTTTCAAAGTGAGGTTGTCTCTTTCAGACACACGTCTAAAGCAACTGTGATCGGGCCACTCACACAGAATAAAAATAGGATTGGCATGATAACAAGTCATTTCAACTTAAATCATGTTTTATGTTCTTCACAGTTGTTCTATATCTTACTGGATGACCAAAGCTACATCCCAATTCATGTAAACCAAAGTAAACTTCTTAAAATGAAGTTTGGAAGAAACATGCAGTACTTTATGACACTTAAAGAGACCTTATGGAAAAACAGCATTTAAAAAAAAAAAAAAAGGAATGAAGATGGCTTTAAAAAAAAAGGAGAAATACTGTTTTAAATACAGGAATGCAGTATCCTTGATTACAAGCAGGAAATCTTTATTTTAAAGACCATTCTGTCTTTGTTAAAGTAGCAACTAGCCACCAAAGAAAAAAAAATATGGAAAGAATAATTTCAAAATATTGAGTCATTATCTCCCAGGAATCACAGCTGTAGTTTTAACAAGATCAGAATGTTTTGGTCGGATCTTTGAGGTAATGGGAGATACACAATATTAGCTTATGCTTCTATCAAGGTAATGACACCTCTGAAAGACCACAGACATCACATGGAGCCTACAACTATGAATTATTTGCCTTGAAGTCACAATCTGAAGAGATACACCATCATATCCTAAGTATAGATGACTATGTAAATGCCTTGAGGCAGTGGGGAAAGATACATTTGTTCTGGACAGAGCAGTGACAAGGATCAGGTGCTGGGAGCTAGAGAGGTCTTCTACCACATCTGGGTCAGACAGTCCCAGTTATCTTCTCATCACTGTTAATCAAAAATGTCCTTAAGCAGCTGTATGAGCACTTATGTAAAAATAAATTTGGGATTGGTATAAGGCTCCTATCAAGACAAAAGGCTTACCTGTCACAAATCAGTTAGTGCAAACAGCATCCTTGCTTGATTTCTCATTAAAAATCACGTGGTATGAAGGTCTGCAGGGGCAAGATAGTGTCCTCACATTGAGTGTCGAAACGGAATATAGGAAAGGTTGACAAGAAAATTTAGGGGTATACTAGCAGAAAGAAGGTAGGAAGGTAGGTCTCTTTCCTGCTAGCTCACTATTCTGTCCTTTCTGACCAATTAAAAAAACCTATTTTGGCTACTGCTCTTACCTATGGGGAGAAGACTGATACAAACACTAGGAGACTATAATGAGCATTCACTTGTTTAAGTCTTCACTTACTGTAGTCACTTATTCATATCTTCACTTGACTGTAGAACATAGCTAGTCATAAGATCAAAAAAAATTTATTCCCTCTTCCCCAGTACAACCTAAACCTTAAACAGAATTGGCAGAGGAATTATCTAATCCTAACTTCACTACATCATTCAGTTCCATGCCCGCTTGTGTTCATTTTTGTCTGGACTACTTGATTTTGAGTCCTGCCTATTTTACTACTAGCCTGTGGTTGCATTTGAGTGAGGGGTCTATGTTTGTTTCTTATATAGGTTTGCGTGTGTTTTTTAAACTATATCCTGTGTTACTAGGAGCAACAGCCCTAGCATCCTTTTCCACATCGGTTAGATATAAGTTGCCTCTTTTTTTACTACCATTTAGCTCTTCTCAGGAGAAGAAAAAAATAAAAAAAAAAAAAAGGGGATAATAATAACTTCACATACAACTCTAAATTAGTCCCTCATCACTGCACAAACATGACGATGTAGTTTTTAACTCTACTGGTCCTGAAAAGCAGGTGCTACAAAAATCATAGAATGGTTGATACAAAAACTACATGTTGATACAGAAACCAAAAACAATGAAAAGGAAATTATAAAGCAGCTTGATATTAAAAAAAAAAAAAAAAAGTCTTAACCACGATCTTAAGAGTTTTGCCTGTCAGTCTCCTCCTTGTTCCTATGCAACCTGGTCTAGATTAACCTGCTTCTGCAGGGGGGGTTGAACTAAACCTCCTCTAAAGGTCCCTTCCAACCCCTACGATTCTACGATTTGCTTTCCAGGAATAACAGGCTTGAATTTGAATTAAACACAGTTTTAAACCTTTGGAGTACCAGTTGTTGAGAAAAGGGAAAAAGACAGCCACTTGAACTGATTTATTTTCTTTTTGTTTAAACAACGTAGCCAAGAGAGCTCCAATGCACCAGCTAAGAGGACATCATAATGTAAAGTAGCATACTTATAGGCAGGGCACATGATTTTTTCACTTCTCCAAACTATTCACATTTTACTTGACAACACATTTCATTAAAGGCAACAGTAACAATTACTTTAAGATCAAAAGGACATGATGATACATCAGAGAGCCATGAAGACTCATTCAAAGACCGTGCATGCACTACATTACATCAAATCTCCTCACACATTCTGCACAACTCCATTTGGGAAAACACTAGGATAGCAACACAGAAACCAATAGTTTTCTCCTTTTCAGTATGTTCCTTAAGAGAGCAGCTATTGCAATGTTACACTTCCTGATCAGAGCAGGCTTTTGTCTGCTTTCTTCAGCATTGAGAAGGTTCCTGGAGACTGCTGATCAGAGACTTTCCTTAGAAAACACTGTCTTGGCTCCAGTGCTGTAGTTAAGATGCACTCAGACTCACTTCACAAGCTAGTTATCCAACATAGCAGTACAGAAGATGAAGCTATAGCAAGGATTTGCTTTATCAGAAATAAAAAAAAAAAGAAATCTTCAACAAGTCTTTTTTGCTCATGATCAAAGTCTGCTCTGCAGATTTCAAGTAAAAGTTCCATTACTTTACATGTTTTCTTTGGCATTTGAAACAAACTGTCCACCTTTTCCAGTTCTTCAAACACAGCATCAAACTCTTGCCATGCCTACATATGATTAAGTATTTTGCACTAATTCTCAAAGAACATGTGTAAGATTGCATATTTAAAGAAAGAGAGAAAGAAAGTGAGGTAATACAACCAGGTGTCATTTAGCAAAACCAGAATTAGGTCTGTGTATTCACATACCCACTGACCTGTTTGGGTTGCAGGTTTCCAGAAAGTGCACAGAGTTAGTTCCTGTTATTAATCCTAGCAGTTAGAACCATAGGAAGACATTTGAAAATATCAACTCAAGTTAAAACATGTGATTAATCCTGCATGTCTAAAAGTATAGTTGGACGTGTCTTTCAGGTATTCAGGCAACACAGAAGTGGTGGAATGCTATTAGTACATAAAAATGGTAGCACTATCATGTGGCATTTGCATTATTTTCTTTCCTTAAGGAAAAGTCTAATTGACAGTAACTAGGGAAAAAAAACAAAGCCAAACCAACCTTGAAATGAGATTCTAGTTTACATGCATTACTGTAGTTGAGAACATGTACGGAAATAGGACTGATGAAGAATAAAATTAGATTTCTCTTCCTTTGCCATGAGCATGTGTCCCAGATAACATAATGACTGAACTAGTAGCAAAGCAGTAGTTTAGCCTGTGTTTGCAATACAGACCAAATCCAATAGTTCTTTCAGTTCACTGAGATATATTACAAAACTTTAAGAAACAATTCTTCACTTTTTAGGTATTGACAGACAATTTCTATTTCCACATCGTAATAATTTATGTTGAAGTCTGGGAAGACTATTCAATTTTTAAAAACATCCTGACAAGACTGCTGTTATCTTTGCAAAGGCCATTCCTTTTCTGATTTCATAGGTTGTTTACACAGCATCATGCTGCATGATAAGTTAGTGCAGTGCTCATATTAAAACAGACTAAGTTCGCAGAATCCACATCAGAAACAGAAAATAATTAAGATATCAGAATTAAACAGTCACTAGAGACTGTAAATTCAAATTGGTTCAGTTCAGCATTAATACAAGCCATCAACAATGACAAGATCCCCGTTTATCTTGAACAATAGACACTGCTCTGCATTTCAAACTTTCCATGCAAGAAAGTTCTTATCCAAAACAGTGATTTCCTACGTTTAAAGGTTAACTTCAGTTATCCTTACATGGCAAAAAAGGGTTATAATCCACTCCTAAATGCTCTCCCAATTCCAGCCTTCTTAGAATTGTGCAAAATAAAATTAAGCATTTCAGCAAAGACAGTGCTCAGAAGCAGAAAAAACTACCAGGACCTTTTGTAAAGGCCTGCAGTGCTTCTTTTGTGATTGCCATCCTACATGCACTATAGCCTTCACATTTGATTCCACAAACACATTTTTTCCTCATTTCAAATGCAGTTTCATTCACATCTTAAAGCAGAAATCAGATCTGCGGTGAAAAATTTTACTATTCTCTCTACCTGCTTCATTTCTTCCCGTCTTGTCATCTCTCAATTTATAGTGAACTGGGTTGAGGATCAAAGCCAGATTTGTAAGAGCCAAAAGCTCAAAAACTAACAGACCAGCAATATGAGCCAACGAAACAACAGCACAAGCTATTTTGCATGGCTCATCACTGCTATGAGGATAACAAGGACCAGTGAATTCCTCCCATGCCAATACTCTCCTACAAGGTAATAACTATACTAAGACGACAAAGTTTCCAGTCATGAAAGCCCACTTCTTGTTTGTATCTTTCGCAAACAAAGCAAAGTTTAGGGGCTCAAGGGCCAAAAAGACTTTTTGTGCTATCATCAACACATTAAGAAACCTTTATTTCAAAAGAAGTTTTGAAAAAACTCATTAGTTCGGGTTTTTTTTTGCACTGATGCACATGAAAAAGTAGAAGACAACATCATTTGTTGTATATAAAATAACCCAGTGCTAATGCAAGTTTTCCAAGAAGCAGTCTCTTTCAGGTAACTTCCACCTGTAGACAGTAAGTTTCCAGAAAATGAACTTTGAATGTCTCTAACTGAAAGCACACATTGGATAATAATAGGTAAAATACTGAAGTGTACTGCTGCTATGCATTTCATGGTTATACAAAAACAGATGGCACCTGCACAGTGCAAAAGCTGGGCCCTGAAAGCTTGCAAATTTCTGGTTTCCTCCACAAGCATTTATCCTTGTTGAAAATGAATACCCTCCATCAGATCACAGAATGGTATAGGTTGGAAGAGACCTCTAGAGATCATCCAGTCCACTCTCCCTGCAGATGCAGGTCCACCTAGGTCATGTCACACAGTAGATCGTGTACAATCAACATCTGTGTTGCATCCTCCATGGTCACGTAGCTCCACCTCCAAGTATGTAAAAGGAAGTATTATTAGTGGGATTATAATACATTATAAATAATTTTGAATTTTACTAAGCAAAGGAATAAGCATTTTGTAACAGCTACTGCAATCCAATTTAAGAGGACCTGCTTCTGCAGGGAGGTTGGACTAGATGATCTCTAAAGGTCCCTTTCAAACTCTACCATTCTATGATTTGGTTTTTTGAACCCTTATTTCTTAGTTCTTTATGTTATCAGTGGAATCCAAATTACCTTTTTCTTTCCTTGCAATTAGCAATGAGTCAAATGTAAAACAAACAAAATGCTGATTTTTTTTTCTGCTATTGCTGCACTCCTTTGAAAGAAGTCTGATGAACACTTTGGAAGTAATCCTCCTAGTGCAACAATTTCCAGTACACTTAGACCTTGCATAGGTGCAAGCACAAGACAAATGCAAGAGACTGAGAAAAATTTTGGTTTCTGTCACAAGCCATTACTTCCATCTCAACTGGCAGTCAGTAAAGCCATTGCATTTGTCCCAGTGAAGATAGTAACTTAGGAAAAACTTCGTAGCAAGCAGCAAAGTCTTCCACAGTATTTTCAGAAGTAATGATAATATCGAGTTAGACACTTCCAGGTACTTAATTACCACTTGACAGAAGCAGGGTCAACCAAGTACCAGCTACCAAGAAATGCTCAAGATATCACTTATATCATTAGAGTCCTTCAAAATTATTTATTTTATAATACAAAGGTAAATAGCAAGTTTTTGCTTTATCTACTACAAAACACATATTTGTGTCATAAGTAACAAAGTCAACATGTTAAAGCCCACTATTAATCAAGAAAAAGTAACACTTATTTAGATTAGGTTTACAATTATTGAAAACATTTCTGGGATTTAGTTTCTAGTTTGCAACAGGATGACTACGTCTTTCCATCATCTAGGATGACAATTACAACTAGTACACTGAAGATCCTGACTCNATTTTTATATAAAATGTTTTTATAAAAATAAAACCAAACATGGCAGATTATTAGCTCACTCTTTCCATTCTCCTATAAGGGGTTCTACCCTTTACTTTATGGTATTGGCAGGTGCTGTCACTTTTAAATCAACCTCTTCATATCTGAAACCATTGTGGTTGTTAAATGCAAATAATTAATAAAAAAACCCTAAACCAGTGGATGTATATTTTTGTGTAAATGAAAGATATGAGATGGGAGACAGGGAGAAGCTATTTCGATGAAGAATGCTGTAGATGACTGTTCAAGATTAATAAATAAAAAGAAAGCAACCATAAAAAGGTATGTTACAATAACGAAGATAATGGGTTGGTTAAAGACTATGTTGCCCAGCAAAGCAAAAGTAAATGTAACAAAGCTTAGGCTAACCAGACTCTCCAAGCATTGGAACAGCAGAAACAGAGACAATCTTTATATCCCCAAAGCTTTTTCTTCATAAGAAATTCAAGTTAGAAAAATCTCAAAAAGAAAGGATTTCCTAACTGACTGAAGTTCGCACATTAACTCGAGGGTCAGGCCAGGGCAGAAGTAACCACTTACATTAAAAGACCTTTCCTGACAGTTGAACAACCATTTACTCATTCTTACTCTTTTTTTTGTGGCTTTTTTTTTTTTTTATTTTTTTTTTTTTTTTTGTTGGGTCCCTCTCCTTCTTATTTTTATTTTA
>WBNH01008822.1:239554-267449 GCA_013401255.1 Urocolius indicus | reverse complement strand
AAAAAAAAAAAAAAAAAACAGATGTGTTTGGTAACAGGCTAGAGAAAAATGCCAGGCTGCTCACCTCAAAGGAAAAAAAAATCCAAACAATCCTCAAAAAAAAAAGGAGTGAGATAAATGTCAACATACGCTGTCTACAGTAGAGCAGGAAGAACCCAACTCAAAAGATATTTTTATGAAGCTAAAACAAACTCTAAATGTATGCAGATGGTATTAATTTAAGCACAAGTTTAAGATGGATCACCAGTTGCTACATTTTTAACAACTTAATAATTAAAAAATAATTTTTATATAAAATGTTTTTATAAAAATAAAACCAAACATGGCAGATTATTAGCTCACTCTTTCCATTCTCCTATAAGGGGTTCTACCCTTTACTTTATGGTATTGGCAGGTGCTGTCACTTTTAAATCAACCTCTTCATATCTGAAACCATTGTGGTTGTTAAATGCAAATAATTAATAAAAAAACCCTAAACCAGTGGATGTATATTTTTGTGTAANCCTCGGGGCGCCCGCCGTTGGGTGGTGGTTTTTTTTTGGCTTTTTTTTTTTTTTTTTTTTTTTTTTTTTTGTAGGGGACCATCAGACTCTTTAGTTAATTTTAAGTACTCAACATAAGTTAGAAAGCTTTTCTTTAAAGTTCAAAAGCAGGATTCAGATTCTGCTGCCATTAACAGATGAAAAAAAAAAAATCAAGATAAGAAGAAAAGCAGCAATAAAACCTATCAAATCCATTATGCTGCTTTCAGACTTCTTTGGCAATGTCTCTTTCTTGATTTAGAGCACTTGCCAGCAAACCCTTCAAATTCCCTTTGAAAAGGTCCCATGCACTATAACAACATGTGGGGGGTACACACACACACTACAGCTGTTAAACTGCTGTAGTTCAAAGCCAAATCCTGCAACTACTCATGATGCAAGCATGATCTAAAGGTGTACCGCAACATTAACACATGCCAACATGCACACCTCAGCACACAGAAAGTTTTACTCCTTCACTGCAACAACTTGCTTCATGGAATTCATAAGGCTTCAATAGGTACTCACTACTTGCCAGGAGAAGTGTAAAGACCCTTAGAGGGTGCAAGAAGCAGTTCCAAACATCCACCCCAATATCTGCAATGGAATCTGAAGATTCTCACTTCAGAGTATTGCTTAGCTTCAAGTCTCTCTTGACTAAGTCAAAGCTAAACCAAAAAATAAGCTGTCCAGATCTGTTTAAAAGTTGGCAAAGTAGTGACCCAAACTAATGTTATGGGTTTTTTGGTTGTTCTATTGTTGGATTTTAAATCAAAGTTTTTTTCAATTATGTCTAGAAGCAGTTTAATAAATTCATTTTTTTCTCCTCCTCAAGTCTAGCTATTTGTTTGCAAAGTTGTAAATGTTTTTGATAAGGTATTGCAAATTTATTTCCTCTTCAGTCAGCTTACAGTTGAGAGGAATAGATTAGAAGAAAAATGAAATTAGTCTCCAAAGATTTGCAGATGTTTTTAGTTAACAATGATTCAGATTCTGTGCAAACTACATTGATTCTGATGAGTCCTCACTTGCGGTTTCCAGGATTTCAATGAAATCTAAGACATAATTAAGTAAGGCCTTAGGATAGCTTCTTCCTTAAGGGCAAGTGGAACCCATCTGCATATGAAACTTTCAAAATAGTCAACGGCAAAGCATGCATATTTTAAAAACCAGCATTCATAAACAGTGAATCAGTTTTTAAAATGGTAAATAATAGAGACAAAAGAGGCTGAACATGATGTTTTGACCGTCTTTGAAAGTGACAGAGACACAGGAAGAGTTAAAAGGCTTTTAGAGCATGAGATGCACAGCTTGTTTCCAGAAAAGTATAAGCCAAACAGTAGCATTATAAGCACACCAGTCATGACAAAGAAACAACCAAACTATAAGTAGAAGAGTTATATAGTGACCAAACTCCTCATCACAAAGTTGGAGTACAATGCTACCTCTCTGCAACTATTTGTGGAAAATATGTTTTTTTCCTACTTTATGCTTCATATGATGTAAGAAAAGGGTCTTAAGACATCAAGTGGAAACAAATGAAATTACTTGAACAAAAAGGTACCCTGAGACCTGAGCTACTCTATGATAGGATTTACTCTCCCATGACTGCTGGCTCTAATATTGCATTATAATCAGGATTTGCATCAGCATTTGATACCACAAAACTTTGTAAATACATCACTAGTAAATGTACAACTTCTCTCCCATGTCCTCCACCAGATCAAACCACATACAACTATAGTTATAAGCAACTCAGTGTTTAATGTCTGGGCATATCTCTATTGGAAAGTCTTGAGAGGCTTTCAAATTGGAGAAGAGATACAAATCCTTACTTCTTTATTTGATGCCTTAAAAATTAATCAGCTTCTTCCTTCACTAGGTAAACTTCATAGTAAATGGACTTCACAGACTCCAACAATGAAGGGAAGATGCATGAATATGTTAAGAATCTGCCCAAAGCTACTGTAACTCAGAAGATGCGAATGAGTTTGTTAAACTATTGCAACTTGGTGTCACAGTCCTTAGTGTCATTTGAAATGCTACAGAGATAGTACAAGACAGGTACTTCACCCCTGTATTATCACCCCACCCCATCAGTAAGCCTTTTACTGTAATTCAGATTCACTTCTTCCAAGGTTAAAGCAATGTATAATGCTGCAAGAGCAACAAGGAGCAGTGAGGAAGTATTAATGGCATTTCCAAGAAATCTGTAGCTGTCCTACACCACTGGTATACTACACTACAGAAAGCACTTTTATTCCACCTCCATGCTATTATTGACTTTTTTAAAGTACATTGACATAGTTTAAGATTAACTAGATATCAAGTGAAAGCAATACTTCACAGATAGAAAATGTGCCACTTCAATAATTAACATATCCTTAATATTTCTAAAAGTTAAAACAAACATTCAAACATCTTTATTAGCTACTGCTGTTTATAATTACTGGAAGGTGTCTGAGTTCTTTCCACCTGATTATATTATCTGAAGAAATACACCTACAGCAATGAAAATTTTATTCTTTTTGTAGGCAGAAGCACAAAAAACGATTGACTTTTTTCCTGGTTGACTACAGCTAAATAATTCTGTGTCATAGAATGAGAATTGGTTTTCGGACACAACACCAACTACCTGTGTAGAGACTTCTCTGTATTTCCAATACCAGAGTTTAAAGAGAAACTACTGCTAATTAGGTATTTTTTTTAAGTACTACAAACCAGCTACAAGGGCAGCAACACCATTTAGTAATCTTGACCTGCTAAGTGGATAGTCTGTGCTAAGGAAAGCATAGGTAACACAGTTGGGCAAGCACTTCTAACTTGCAAATGAAATGTATCGTTTGATACAAAAGGCATATTTTGCTCCCTAAAAAAAAAAAAACCAAAACTAACAGGCCAAGTCAGTACTAGTTTCCGTGGCCAAAGTTCTTTCAGGAACACTGTGGGTCTTTGTGTTATACCTGCATCACAGATCTGCACTAACTGCAAGAAAAACAAGAAGAGCTATAAAGGCCAAGTAGGTAGTTTTCAAATAATCCTGTAGGATATGATTATCATAGGAAAGCTAATAATTCTCACAAAAGGACTAGAAAAACCACAATTGGCAAAACATTCAATATTGTTTTTAAGATTTTGCACAGGCATTCAAACAAAATAAGAGAAAAAACTAACAATGAACAAAGCAAGACCATTGGCTTTCAAACCTGTGCTACACAAATAAACGTGACTGCATTCATGGCTTAGCATGGCCTCTTTTCAGCAGTTGCAGGAGCAAGTCATCCCTTATCATAAGTAATAGACTGCTAGAATTGACAGGAAAAAAAAGAAGTCTAACAGCTGACTCAAGTTTTACAACACTGCACACAGGAAAAAACCAAACAAACATAAGATTATACATAGCACATGGAGAGAACACAACTTGCAGAAATTAAGATCTCACCTCACCCCACTGTGCTAATAGCATTTGCAGAAGGCAGAAACTAGCCATTCTTCAACCATTCACCATACAGATGTGAGAGTCCAGTGAGGTCAGGCACTGATCAGTGACAGCATGGAAGTGATGCTGGGAATCCAGCTACAGCAGAGTTCACCTGGACAGTAAAGCATTATACAAACTGGAACAACATTGCAATTGATGGAAAGAATAGATGTTTTTGAAATCTAAGTCTTCAGCAAAACACCTCTCCACTGGATGCATACTCATATTCGCTGTGCCTTCCCCACTGAAAGGCAAAAAATGCTGTCTACTGCCAACCAGTAGCAAAGTAAAACATTACCTTTTGTTTCACCAGAACAGGTTTCACAAAATTGTACAGATCTTTAGAAGATGTAGCTAATTTTTTCTAGGACTATATCCAACAATGATGATGATTAGGAGCAACAAGATTTACCTATATTTGTTATGTAGTATAGCATGAAACGAACTCCACCAGCATTAATATGCCCAAACATCCCTATTATTCACTTTCATTTCTCAGATACATTTTACGAAGTACATTCCTTGTTTGTCATCTCTATCATTTGAAAATATAAGTCTTCCTTCTCTAGTAGTCCCTATTCCAATAATTTTTGTCCTTCTTGCCCTTGAGATTGATTTGGTGTAGGAAAGCATATACTTCACACAGGACAACACCCAATACAAGAGCAATTACTGGATTTCCCAAAAAGTGCCCAGGCATCATCATGCAATCATTTCTTTGTTACACTAAATATTTTTTAAGTGTGAGACAGGACAAAAAATTGGTTCTGTTACCCCTAAAAGAACTCCTTATAATAAAAAGGGATTACATTGGTAAGACATATTCACACAGAAAAACCCCAACAAACAAAACCACACAACTCTAAGACCATGTTGTTGATATTTGATTCTCAGAAAGAAATATTTTTAAAACATAATTTTTAAGGTGAAGCTTCCTAAGCTACTAAAGCTGCAGTGGTAGTGTTAATACATAATTGTTAATAAGTTTTTGAAATGCATTGAAATCAGAATCAGCATTTTCTTGGCAGTTTGCCATTAACAGACCAACAAATTATTTCATTTTTCCAGTAGAATTGCCAGCATAACAAGTTGGTAGCAATCCAATTGAAAAGTTACTCTGTTTCAAGCTCCTTTCCCACTCAACATTACTTGAAATTAGTTTATATTACTTAACTAATGCAATAAAAGCAAGGCTGATGTCACTTGACTATAAGATTATACCATCCATTGCATATTATTGCATAGTTGAAATATTTATTTCCATGTATGCACAAAAAAAAATCCCCAATATTTAATATTGTAGCATCTTATGTCCTAGAAAAGTCCTTTATCATAACAGCAGGTTTGCCATGAAGTCCGAAGCATGGAAGGCAGCCTCATAGGGAAAACTGAAGGTTAAAACACATCTATACCACCATATCCTCTTGCAAATGAATGCTTTCATTGCATTATTTAGAACTGAAAGTTCATTCACCAAACTAAAGCAATGCATCCAGAAAACAAACCTCTCCTGTGTGTGTTTTATTCAAAAAAGATATGTGGAAAATAGACTGAATGCAGAGTTCAGAAAGCTTCTCATACTCATAGATCGCCCCCTATTCTCAAAAAAAAAAAAAAAAAAAAAAAAAAATCACAGCAACAGGATGAAACTATAAAAAGTTTCATTTAAAAATCAGTCTGAGAACCTTGCAATGTTTTAGAGAAAGTCTCAGAAACCTGGAAGATACAGGAAAACACTGCTATTCTCTTATTGAAGAGGTCAGTATAGACCAAGCTGGAGCCAGCAAATGAAGTGTTTGTCACCAAGTATGCCTCAGCCCTCCTAAGTGTCTGGACACAGATCTCCATGACTACTGAACCTGCAAACCAATTTATTCTTAACTTGCAGAGTTCGCCTTTCAGAGACAGCAATGTGAGCCTTCAAGGCTACACAAATCAAGTATCTTTGACAAGCATACATACCCTTCCCCACAGTCACTCTATTCTGGAATATGTTCTGTGAAACACTGAGTTGCAGGCAAAATAAAATAAAGATCACTAAACCTAAACCATGTGCAAAATCCTGGGCAGTGTGTAGAAGTACACTGTGTCATTCTTCCAAACAAAATGCTGGCAAACAAAACCACAAAAGGTCTGCCTATCAGTAAAGCATAGCCAACTGGCTCATTGGATAAACTGGAAAGTAGGGTCTGCTCATCATCATTCACCCTATTTTAGTAGTTGTTTCTGTAGGAAAGGGGAAGATGAAATATTTTATTTCTATTTGCAGCAGAAAGTAATCTACATGCTACCCAGTTCAGTGCTTACATTAGCTACACATGAAATCAGTCATCCCTTGAAAATACAGAATCAAGATTGCTGGACCTTGGTCTGCTGCACCATGTGAAAGCAAATATGAAAGCATTCCATAAGGCAAGTTACAAAGCAGTTACAGAAGGGAAAAATCCCACATCTGTATGCTCTATGAAGGAGAACAGACTAAGCAGTGACTTAACATCAATACTAAGCTCTAAGAATGTTTTACATTAGAAACATAATAGGACACGATTCCTCAGAATAACTATTAAGATATCAAATGGAAATATCATTTGGGGCATAGAAGTTGATTATATCAGCCAACCACATTAATTAAATACATATTGCCTAAATTAGATCGGGAATTACATACACAGACAAGTGCACATTATCATAAAGGGGTACAAGGGAAATCCATCAGCTTAAGTATGCTCATAAACCAACCACAATTACTATTCTAAGGACTTCAGAATTGGCTTCATATGTGTATTAGTTTAAAAGACAACCAAAAGTTATTTTCATAACATAGATTATGGTCTACATAAGTCTTAGGAACATAAGATTTAAAGCTAAGTCATCAAGACAAAACCAGGTGTGAATGGACTGATGTTATAGTCTTCAGTGACAGTAGCATTTCATCTCTTCACGATGAGTCAGAAGTCACCCTCTTCTTCTGAAAGCAAATATAACTGCAGGTCTGACACTACTAACATTTGCATGTATACAAGAGAAACTCAAGAGGCATACAAGACTTTCAATTCCATTTGCTTTCATTGATAGCATAGTATGTGAAGTCCTTGTTCTAAGTAAAATCAGTTACAGTCAACTACAAGTCTCTGCCTTATGGATAGAATGCCCTAATGCTTACGACCCAGAGCAGTTGGCATCCTTCTGTTTGATATTCAGCTGTGTTACAATACAAAAATATGAGATGTTGCCAGTTTTCTACTTAAACTACAATTCTGGGGAAAACACTTCTACTCCTAGTACTAATATAGTTATTAAATGCCATTAAACACTGTTTGAGCAGGACTGAGTATGTGCTAGATAATGGATCAGATCACTCTGCACAGTAATTCAATTAAAACGTGACTCATTGAGCCTTCTAAAAATAAGTAGTATCATGTAAGTAGCGTGACTATTGATAAGTAAATTATGCCTAAGAATGATGTTAATAAGAACCTTAGCTCTTAGATTCTGAGTGGATAAAACAGCTACTTATTGGTGTCAACAACTGACTAATGGCACCGGAAACAATGTTATCTTACTTATTGTATTTATTATGTCTCTATATGGCTATATGTCTGTCATCTAGACATATTACATGGAGGTGGAAAAAAAGGAAAAGATCAGCATTTCTAAAGTTCTTTACCTCCATCTTCACTTTCTACATACACTGAACAAAGGATAAATAACAAAATACCTGGTAGACATCACCTGTTATGCTCAAATTGCTTGACCTTCGTACAACACAGACAAAACCTCATTTTCAGTGCGAACAGCATAAGAACACTCCTTATGAGGAACTAAACCTCATAAGATTTTGGATCAATTATGATACACTTGCATCACACAAAGCTTTATATTTTTTTAATAGGTTACAGATCTAGAGAAAAAAAATAAGTGGGGAGAAATCAAGTAGTAATGGGAGAACGGAACACCAGGGATAAAACACACAGCTGTATAACCTCCTCATCAGCTAAGCAGATGATGATTAATTGCCTGTATGGGCACACAGAGATTCTGGCTTGTCCCTTTAAGTAACATCTGCTTACACATAAAGACAAGTACTTAAGTTTACTTGAGGTTTTCATATTTATTCATTTAAATTCACATGTAAGATAAGAAATGTCAACAGGATGAGAACACTTTTGTATGTTAAAGCACCTCTTCAAGTAACATTTTGAAGAAGATTACAAAGCTCCATTGAGATACTTCCTGTTTCTGCATTCTGCTGCAGGTAGCCTTTCCCCAGGTAAAGGTTTACCTTCCACAGGTATCTTCTTAAAACTCACCATTAGGTTTTAGATTTACTGACTGCTGGAACACAGAAGTCACTGCCAAATAGTAAACATGGCAACACCTTCCAAACAAGACAAATAACACAAACTAGCAAGATTCCTTAGTTCCACCTAGTCTCTACAGGTAGCAAGAGAATTATTATTTATTCCATTATGGTTATTCTGTCCGTCTCTCCTCCAACCGTATCTCTTGCTACTAGCTCTTAGTTTTATATTGGCAAATTCCAACTGAATTCCAGCAGTGGAGTCTCCCATACTTTAAAATGAACCTGCAACCTCCTACACCAAGAGGTGACGTACACTGCCATCACAACAGCAATGTTGCAGGTTCCCTAGAAAACCTCCCCTTAAACAAACTTGATATATTGCACCTAAACAAGTAAGCACACCAAAATTTGGAATTACGAAGGAAATCCAGATAAGAATACTGATTTCCAGAAAATTTCAGCTCAAGAAAGAAGATGTCCACATCAAATGATTCTCCCTTTTCACCCCTGACACTACTTAGTTTACTGATCTCATAATCATTAAAGGAAAAAAATACACTAATGAATAAATTGATACTTATATCAGCTAATAAAAACCCTAAAATGCACAAAATGCTATTTAAATTAATACTTGCAAATAATTTTTTCTTAAATGTTTGTGAGATATCACTGCTAAGTTCTCAGACACTGCTTCAGAACCACCTTAATTCCGTTTTTTGTAATAAAAATGGCACTTTTCTGCAGTTAAAGTTGAAAGCTTTAACTTTTTCAGTGTTAACTTTTTAATGGTTAGTAGTACTATTTACCTAACAAAACAGTTTATCATCTTCTTCAAATTGCCATATTACTGCACACAAAATTGAGAAGCTTTCTGCAACCTTGTTTCTGTTTATACACATCCAGGACAGCCTGCATGCCAGTTATGTTCCCAGAATGCACCACCTCTGTGGAAGGTCATCTATCCTGACTGACAACTGAATATTTTAAGCTTCAAATACCTACTAACAGAGAAAAGAACTTAGTCTACTGCACTTGTTAAATTCTTAACTGGCATCAGCGATTCTAGTGAAGCTATTCTACACGCAGAATAAGAACTCAAACACAGAGTACCCACACAGGTACTACCACACTACTATGTTACACCAAAGAAAGAATAAATGAACACATTTCTGACTACAAATCTCTAACATAATGCTGTTTCCACATACACTCCATATCATTTTACTGTGCCATGTTCTTGTACACTGAAGTGAATGGTACAAGTTACAGAAATACAGAAGTGCCAATCCATAAAGAATACTTGCTTTCAAAGAATAATTGCAGTGATCGTAACGCTCTTCAACACAGCTACAAGTAAGTGAAAGCAGAACGTTGATAAAGCACATATAAGTTTAGGGAAAAAAAAAAAGAAAATCAAAACACCCAAAAAAACCACCCCACTTTTCCTTAACCGGGTAACTTTTCTGTTCTTGAAATTTTACCTTCTCACAATAGAGAACACTTACTGTCAACCAAAGGATTGCAAGTTTCTCCTATTAACTCTTGTCTTGAAGACAACATAGTAGTACATTATATTCTCCTTGATCTTCTCAACAACACCATTTCACTTAAAAGTAGGACAAGATATCATTTCCTTCAGGGCTTCTTCCAGAAAGTTTCACCTTCATTTACTTTTCCCCTGGGTTTGGTATAGCCATTATAAACTCCGGGTCTGGGAGCTCCTATCTTGCTGTCAAAAGCATAACCAGAACACTGAAAAATTTTTGTCAAGAGATGGTGCAGCTGAGCCCCAAGGTCACTTGTATCCAGAATGTACTTAGCTGGAAGCTGTTACTGCAGCTGATGCAATGTGCAGAACTCCACGGCTGGTACTAGCCATGGGAGGACACCTACATTACTGCACAGTTAGCTAATAAAAGAAACAAGTTCACTTCATCATCTGTAAAACTACACCACATGAAAAAACTACTCCCATTAGGAAAGAAACTGTGTTACATATTACGAAAATATCTACATTATGTACACGACAATTCAACAATTAGATAACCCAGCATGAGCTCTGAACATTAAACTGCTTACAAATTGGGTATCTAAAAGTTAAGCATTTATCAGAAACTAAATACATTAAATACTTCATTACAATTTCTCAGTCTCCACAAAATATGTGGTGCTAATATACTAACACGACTCTCAGTTCTGAAAGGTTTGGTGTAAGGGACAATTTAGTCTCACCAGAGCCAATCAGCAGCTGAAGTTGACACATGAGAGTACTAAACTTCCAGTTTCCATGGAAATGGAATTTGGATCAGTACAGAGATTTCAGAATTTAAAAACCAAGCACTCTCCATCTTACAATCTTTACCGCAACACTTGCTTCCCTTGGGTAACAAGGGTTCAAGAGAGACAGTGATGTCATATACATTAGTGATCTACTAACTCATCCTGCCTTGTTGCTCCTTATTTTCATTTAGGGGCAGCCATCCCCTTATAAACCATGCACCACAGTGATTAATTTAGTGGTAGCTTGTCAGTCACATTTTAGCAACATTATAGCATCCTGAAACTGTACATTTGGGAGGACAGATTGGTTACTAGTTACATGATAGTAACACATTAGCCAATGCTGGTTAACAGCACTGAACTACACTAAAAGAGGAAAGTTGTACCATACAACACAGTCATAAGGAACAACTGTTACAAACCGAATCTATTGTTGCTCTGACCCACAGAATAGCACAGCAACAGAACTACAAGATTTTTTTAAACTGTAAAAATCCATTGTCTTTAGGCAAGAATCTAAAAGGTGTGTTTTATCACCACTAAGCAACATTTACTCCTGCAGCAGCCACTGCCCAGCACTGCAAGGGAGAATACCAACTTGTAGATTACAACTGCAAGATGCTCACTGGCAGCTAAAGCAATTTGCCAATGGTATTTATGGCTCCTATTCCTAGTGTTTGGCAAGAGCAGAGGAAGAGTAACTTTTCTGGAAGTATTTACATTGATGTTGAAACTGATGACAATGTTCCATCTGCTCTCAGACACTTTGGTGCCTCTGCCAATTTCTTCCCTAATGCACTGCTTTCTCCAGTCTTTGCCAAGGTTTCCCTAGTTCCTGAACTCTCTTCTTTCGCCAGGTTTGAAGAGGCCATTTCAAGTTGACTGCAAGAACCTGAGATAGGAACATCTAACCCTATGCCCTAATCACACCTCAGCAAATACGTGGTATTTCCAATGATGGTATTACCCCTCATTGGTATTACCATCAATGTCCAGAAGCCTAATGATATTGCTGATGTCTCAACAGAGCTGTCAAAGTTCCTGAAATAAAAGTGTCTTAAGGTCGATTAGGAGTAGTAAAATTCAGAAAGAGCCAAAACCAGCTATTTCTAAGAAAAGTCCAAAAGCCACAAGGAAATCAAGACTTCACCTACCATTTTAAAATGCAGCCAAGTAAAGGAATGTCCTCCTTGTGGCAAACTGTGGGCTATCCCACAAAAATCTGAGATGTTTACCCAGCAAGCACAATTCTACCTCCAAAGCTTGTGGTATAAAATGAACAGATGGAAGGATTCAGATTCCACCTGCTTGCCTGACACCTTTCATACCCAAGTTAAACATTTAAAGAACCAGCAAAAGCAAACAAAATATGAAAGCCTGAAATTTTTAAACTTTCAGGCATTTATCAAGACAGAAGCATACACAAACAATTTTGCTGCTTTCTACAACTTCTGTACAATGATCAAGCTACCTTTATGTCATGTGTTAAGATTTTAGATAAAGTTTTGTAAAAAATGTAATAGCTCATCTTACAGCATCATGTAAGTAAAGTATAACCCCCCCCAAAAGTCATATGCAGAGCTTTAAAATCAAATACTCAATCCAACATAGAAAAAAACGATTGCAAGGTCACGAGATTCCTGAAAAGTTACTATAACTTCCCGCAGCTTATTGAAGAATCTTAAGTATTTAACTCTCCAAGGGCTGAGATAAAACAGCAGTCTGTTCATCTGCTTCATTTGAAAGTAGGAAAGTAGGTTAGTGTGAAATGGTGTCCCTATGAAATAATCCCAATAGGATAAATGCATAAAACTAATCCTTTAATCCCTTCTGTATCAGCACACGTGTGTAGACTCATTTACTATTAGGCTCAGTCAAAAAAAAACCCCTCAGATCTATGGTGTGCAGGTCATATTAGATGATCTAAAGTTTTCTTCTGGAGTAACACCTGCCTCATTATCTATCATATTTGTTGACAGCAAGAGAAAGAATTAGCCGGTAAACACACTAATCCTTTCTTCTAACAATTTATTTCTTGTCATTTCACTGACCACCTAAATAGATGAAAAATACCAAATCAAAGCACATTAGAAAGTGGGTATCAGTCTTATTTCCCTCTATTACTTTTAAAAGCGAGGACTACAGCAATAAGCCCAGAAAAACAACAATGGATTTGAAATAAGCTTTTTTATCTTC
This sequence comes from Urocolius indicus, assembly GCA_013401255.1. Taxonomy (NCBI): domain Eukaryota; kingdom Metazoa; phylum Chordata; class Aves; order Coliiformes; family Coliidae; genus Urocolius; species Urocolius indicus. The sequence continues at coordinate 254,668 of WBNH01008822.1, read as the reverse complement.
CCGGAGCCCTACAATATGTAAGGAACTTACTGATTCAAGTTATAGGTTCTGAGAGAAATTAGAAGCTGAAAAGTTTTTTTTCAACGACCAACCTCCTTGCATTTAGGCATTAGACTGAAATTTGCCTTTGTATCAAAAAAAAGACCAATTCAGCAGCTTATTTTGGCAACCTCATTTTTAGGAGATCAGATATAACTACTCAGCTTTAATACTCTTGTTTTTGAATTAACCATCTGTTCTGTAACATTTAGACAGACAGACCCAGTGAAGTAGGATGTCAGTCTTGGAGCTAGAACACATACATACACACACACACACACCAGGGAAACAGAGTCCATCAAAACAATAGTCAATTTTGCCATGAAGGATGTTACAACACTAATTTTTATATACAGTCTGTTGTTTCATTTTATCCAATTAGCAAGAGGAACCTGGACTACCACAGTACATATTTTCATCAACTAACACAAAAGAGGAAAAAACATTAAAAGCCTTTATAACAAAAAGACTTCTATTTACAAGAGCTATAGATCAGAAATCTTAATCTGGGTCTTTTTAAGAAGATTGCCAAAAATAAAGCATGCTGCTGCAGTGTAAAGTATCACTGTAAATGAAGGGCAAAATTCTTACTTGAAAAGATGCAGTTAGAAAATGCTCCATAGGCAATAATAGGTAATCGAAAAGCATGGTTTCTGCAATAGTATGGAAGCTTCTTTTTCACCTTGCAAGAAGATACATGCAAGCAACCAAATGCTCTGTTATTTAAAGTTCCATCAAAAGATGATAGAATGTATAGGTGTTTCTTGACTAGTGAACTTTTAACAAACACACGAAGAGAAACACCATCAAGATGCCATTTATTTCAGTAGACTACCAACACAAGTGGCTAAAAAACAAAGTATGCTACAGAAACATCTGACCAGCTCAGTTCTCAGACCTGTAAACACTCTTTGCCATCTAAAAAACTGTTTCAAATAATACCAATGTGTTTTCATGCACACTGCTGCCAATATTATGAATACTATGTTTTGCAACTGGTACTACTACAGTAGGCTTTCCAACATCTAGTACACCCTACTTGCACAACACGGTCAATAACAAGGGCTTACTGGTCGCAGGCAGACGCTTAACTGACCTGCAAGACCTTCCTGCGAAAGCCGGTACAGCTGCTTTTACAACAGCTGTGGCAAAGAGCCCGCATATTACTGTAAGGCTGGTAGCACTGAAGTACTACAACATTTATTTCAACTCTAAATGAAAACATTGCAACTACACATCCCTGATGACATAGGGCCTACTACAATTAACTCTTCTGTTCTCACCAGTCTTCTACAAGAAAATCTCAAAATCAAGCCCAGCAATACACTAATAGCAATCTATATGTTCTCTCACTCCTGCACAGAATTACCTGTGTTCACTGCACACTAGTTTTCCGCAGCACTGATGACTGCATTTGCAGAACTACTTTGCAGTGGCTCAGTTCCATTGCAGCCCACCTCAACTGGCACTGGGTCACTCACTTTAGAATCAACGTAACATGTGCATATTCAGGTCTCACAATCAAACTTCAACAGATAGTTACTTTGCACTTCTTCATTACACATTAATTTTTAGAGAATATCTAAAGGAGCTAAACTATTAGTTTCCAATACAAGCTACCAAGCAGTTAAATGTTGCCTTTTCACCAGCATCAGGAAGCAAGAGATACCAAAAATTCCTCAATAAACCACTCTGACACCACAGTGACTCCAAGTCACTATCTAACTTTGATTTAGAAAATAGAAGTTATCATTAGACTGATAACTATTGATGCATATGACTAGTTATCAGAGGATGCCAAAAGATACTATACTGAGATTTCCCCTTAAGTACACTCCTGACTCAGTTGTATTAAATTAAGTTTTAATCTACAAAACTCAAGACTTTGAGATTCAAGTGCCTATATATTTATGTATTTAGTTATTTATAACTAAACACATGCTGTGACACACAGGTGTTTGCCAAACGTTAAGAACTGATGTTGTTGTTGCTGCCTATTTCTGCATAAGTGAGGAAGTTTCCTTTTTTTTCCTACTCCCATAAAGTTTTACTCCTTCCTATTCCATCTACTATTGCCTTCTTGAAGGATTACTTCACTTCTAAGTAAAATAGTGAAGAAAACTTCCCCTCCTTTTCTCTTGATAGTATGTTCTAACATTTTACCAGGGAAAAAAATGGCAGGTAATTGAAAGGAAGAAAATGAGGTTTCCATGGAAAATATGCAACAAGCAACCTACTCTACATACAGTGTCAACAGTATAAAACCTTTCCCTCAACAAATAAAGTGACAATAGAATGGTTTGATCAAGTACCTAATCTCAAGAAGATGTTCTCGTGATGTAGCACCCAGTGAAACATAGGGTATAAATCAAGTTGAGGGGGAATAATTGGTTAATCAGAGTGGGCTGTTTCTAAGTCTCAGAGTTATCATCAGCGAGTTCCAGGTTTCTCTGCAAAACAGGCTGCACAAGACAAAAAAACCCCACAACAACAACACCACCACCCCACAAAACAATAAACCAACAAAAACCCCACCCACTCTACTTTTCCTTTCACAAAGGAAGTGGTGTGTGAACAAGCAGACTTGAAATCCTGGACCCACTATCAGGCATATGTTTTTTTTCCAACTCACACAAATTTGTACATACACCAATTTATATCTCATTGCTCCTCTCCTATAGAAAAATTTGTATTTTTAACTCATGATAGGTCTCAGATGAATGCATAAATAAAATTATTAAGAGTTCCCTCAACAAGTGCTTTTTTCTTCATAGTCAACACATTTTGCCTTATTATCTCTAATATTGACTATGTTATAGTTATTTTTCATTAAATAATAGTAAATTTCAATATGTTATATATATATATCTGTGACAAGTTTCCTTAAAGTATAGTTTGTTTGTCTGCTGCATGAAGTACAGCATCATTAGATTCCATACAAAAATTCAGCTTCTGGGAAGCTGAGAACTTACCCTAGAATTTAGAGAAAGTCACATCAACTTGCCATACTCCACCTCTTTAAACAAAAATTCACCCATAGCCAGAAAACGAGATGCAGAGAAAGTCCTAGATGTTCTGCATTTAACCAGGAGAAGGGCTATAAACGTAAGCAAGAAGAAAAAAAAAAATTTCTTGAAGATCAAGGATTTCTCTACACCTCTGGGGCATCAGCAAGGCAATCCCATTACAGTTGATGGTGGTAGTGTGGTGCCAAAATCTCTTTGCAAAGAAAATAAAATTATAGACTCCTTCAGGCCAGAAAGGTCCGCAAGGCTCAGTCTCCTTCTCAAAGCAAGTCCAACATTCAATGCAGACCAAGCTGCTCTCACCAGGTGAGTCTTGCAAACTGACTCAAAGGATGAAGTTACGCTAGAAAGCCTCTGACTCTTTAAACATGGTCATTAATAATGACACAGCATTCAGTCAGAATAGCCCTAAGCCAGAGAAAAGTCTCAATCACTTTCTTTGTGAAATACTTTTACATTGAATCATTCCAGTTTTCCAAAACATTACAAACATCCCCTATTATTGATGCTTACTATGTTTTTAATCAAGTTACATTTACTCACATTTGAGTCATGGGTATATCTATACAGGCAGAGTTGAAGTTGAGTCTCAAAACAACTAGCATTGACTCATTAAAAAAAAAGCAACTGGGTTTCCGACACCTTGGGACCAGTGTCTTTAAGGGGAATAAGTCAACCTGAATTTCGCACGAATAACTTATGAAAATAAGTTTGTGCATTAGTTTTTCATGTGAACTATCACAATTACATTGTTTCCCCTCAATTCAAAAATATAATACAAATCAGTTACCACAGACAAACTCAAATAAGCAAACATACAATAAAGCAAACTTATGTTAGAAGTGATTTGTTACAATAGCTGTTTGGGGATGCCTGCTCAATTGACTTGCACAAAACCACTTTTTACCAACTACATTGGTCTCAGCAAATAAGTAATGGTAGTACTAAGAATATCATTATAGACAAATTTCAGAGATGTGCATGGCCTTCATTTTAGTGAAATTAAGTCACATGAACATGAACAACTCAGTACATCACAGGGTTTGCTGTGAATATTGCCTTTGAGATGAACAGAAAATATTCGCATTTTATGCATGCTGAAGAGTACAAAGGTCAGACGCTCTGTTGATGGGCTCAGCATTGCACAACAGAATCTAAAGTTGTTCTTATAAAACTGACGGTAAATCATTTCTCAAAGGATACTCCCATCGATTTGCTAAGATATGGATTTTTAAAAACAAAGTAAAAGCTTGTAAATTAGTATTGTTGGTTCCTTACTTTGTGGTCTCTTCCGAAAGTATGTATTAATACTCAACATCAGGAATAGATACATTGCAACAAATTGTATTAGCAAGAGAATTTTTTAAAGGGCTATAAAAACACATACAGAAGCCAAACTACTCACTAGATTTGCCTTGGTTTTAATGGCAGCCACAGTACACAGGTATTGTTTACCAACAGTTACAGTGGCTCATAGGTGGCAGCTTGTTTGATCATTCTAACTTTACATCCATGCCTGTCCATCTTCAGAATAGCACCCTGCTGTTAAGCGTTTCAGAACAGAGGTAGTCATGTTGACACAGTTAATCAAGTACTTGGCTGCAGAGTAGGACTTCATTACAGCAACTTCTTGCTGAGACTGTCAACAGTTTCTAAGGCTCAGGATGGGACATACACATAGCAACTGCTAGTTTAAGGCCTAATTAGTCATCTAGTAACTATACTTTTTTTTTTCATTTTCATCAAAAAAGCCATTGAGCAGTAGTGGTTGGATAGACAAAGGAAGCTTGGCTTGTAATCTACCAAGATCTGTATTATGAACACATCTCAGATAGTTCCCTTCTCAACATTAAATTCAAACCAGAGAGATTCTCATTTGCCTAGTACTTGAAACCAAGCAAGTAAGAAGAGTCCCAGCACTACTACTATGTTGTGATGCTGCACTTTTATGATCATCACAAAGGAATCAAGTAATATTATCCTCTGATCTAAAAAGTCTTTTTTTTTTCCCCCTAGTTTCAGATGGTATCCAAGTTTCTCATACCTCTACTTCCTCCTTGCAGGGCTCAGAAGCCAACCTCTTCCTGTAACCCCCAGAAATAAAACAGAAGTCCTGTTGGGCCTGAGACTCCACGTGGGTCATAGTGCATGAGGGAAGCATTGTTTCCTCACAGAAGTCACCTAACTATGTCACTCTATTGAATAATAGGCTTCATTCCAGAACTGGGGAATGATGAGAAATACAAAGTGGATGAAGAGAAGACTGAAAGGTGATCTCATTAACACTTACAAGTATGTAAATGTGAAGAGACTGGGGCATCCTTTTTTTCTATACTATCTAGTGATGGGACAAGGGGTAATGGGATGAAGCTGGAACACAAAAAGTTCTACTTAATACATAAGAAAAAGCTATTTTACTGTGAGGGTGATGGAGCAGTGGAACAGGCTGCCCAGGGAGAGTGCAGAGTCTCCTTCCTTGGAGGTCTTCAAGACCTACCTGGATATGTTCCTGTGTCATCTGATCTAGGTGGACCTGCTTCTGCAGGGGTGGTGGATTACATGATCTCTAAAAGTCCCTTTCAATCCCTATCATTCTATGATACTATGATCTCACCTGATGGAAAGCTAGGAAGTCATTACCTACCTTTTTAATGTCACAGAATGTTTTACAGCAGAAATGCACAGAGGATACTCCAGATATTAAGCACAATTTTCCCCTCACGTTTCATTTCTCCATTACAACAGAACTGTCTCCTGCCTACCACATGCTTTATGACTACACAAGGAAGAAGATGGATATTCTTAAAAATGGTATATACTTTGAAAGCTATCCTCATTCGTACTTGTCAAACTGAAGATAGTGGGGGTTAGTTTGAAATCTTGTCTTCTAGAAGACAGTTATCCCAGAGAACATTATGGACTACTAAAGCAAACTGTGGTCACAAAGCATATAGATCTCTAATTATTTAGGCTTTTGCATATGCATTTATCATGACAAGCATAACAGGCACTACAAAAGAGGAAAAAATAACCTTGTGGCATATATTTAAATAAATCCTCCTCTCTGCTACCAAAAACTAAAGCAAATATGTTTCTACATAAACTGAGGTAAACTGTTTAAACCTTTTAGAACAAGATAATCTTGTCTAGAGGTGACAGTGCATGTCTCAAACAGTTAGGAAGCCATAAGCCTAAGACAGGAAGGTACATTTGCCATTTTCTTCTACTTATAATCACACTCAATGTATTTTTAAATACATTTTAAAAGTTGATAATTTTTTTTTCTACATTAAAAAAATCTGAATGTACGCCATCTTACTAGAGTAGTGATTTATGCTGAGAGTGGGAAGCAGGGCTCTTGCAACAGGCAATATTGGTATATTTTAATATGGAAATGTAGCCATTGCAGCTCCTTATCCCTTGCTGAGGGTAGACATTTTTGTCATGACCAATAGAGCACACAGAAAATATTTACCTGCCGCAGGCATTTTATTAGAATCAAGCTAAAAAAAAAAAACCACCACATTAAAACAGCCCAGCTAAGGAATTTTGACTGTTCTACACATCTGTAATGGTCAATGTTTCTAAGCAGCTCCTGTAAAAATAATCAAAGCTGAACAGCGAAGGGAAAGTCAGCAGATAAATGAAACAAAGAATCTTGTCAAGAAAGATAAATATATGATTAGAGGTCAATGAAGGACAAGGGGAGAGAGGGGAATAATTCTAGAAAATTCCCAATTGGGGTTTCTTATAATGGTAAGGCAGAGAGCTAGCAGCAACAAACATGCTATCTCCCCGGGAGCAGAGGGAATGAGTAGTGACAGGACATCAGGATCACAACAGGACAGGTGCTCTGTGTAACTTCAAACCAACTCCTGGACAAGGAAACGGCAAAGCAAGCGGTCCCCCCCACCTCCTACTCCAAACAGCAGCAGAGGAATTAGAAGAATGCCACTATCTGCAGCTGTGAGATATGAAGAGAAATTCCCAGTATCTTTCCATCCCATCAAAAAGCAAATGCTATGCTGCCAGCAAAAAAAACACCTTGAAAGCCACTAGTTCATGAACAGGTATTTTGGAGATTTCTCAAGTCTCACACAAAATAGCTTAATCCCATATACCACTGCTGTATGCTATATCAAATTGGTTGCTTTCTGGTCTGTTCCTGTGAAACAAGGAAGCAGTCATATAGCATATTTGTTATCCCCTTAAAACTTCCATTTGTGGAAGAAGAAGAAGAAGAAAAGCCCAAACACTATTTATGTTATCTCTCAATTTGAAACAAAGGCTCAATTCACAGGACATGAGGTGAACAGGTAAACTGGTAAGTAAATACAGGAATTGCAGTGGAAAAATACTGGCAATACGACAGAAAATTACTTTTCCGTTCAGACTATTTTCTAAGTTCTTAAGTCAGTTAATTTTTGACAGATCTTGTTCACTGGAATGAGTTCTGATGAAAGATTTTACTATGCTATTCACCAGCAAACCCAAGTCAATGTTGCCTTGTATGATAAATAGCCTTTGTTATCTCTTTGGAGTATCAGGTTACCAATTCCAATCTCATCAACAGCAAGAAAACGTTGCATTGTATCCAGAGACTGGTCTTCCTTAGTCCTGTTGCCCATCCAGTTATGATTCCACTACTTGAAATACATAGTCTCTAACATGTAGCTTATTCATTACAATTTTCTCTCCCTGCTTCCCACAACGAAACCAGTACAAAGGTTTTGATTGACTTGGAGGCAGGGATGAGGCCTTAGACAAGCACACACACAGCATGGCAGAAGCAGTTTTAATGAGTGAGAACATATTTAACAAAAAAAAAAGAAAAGGAGAAAATAACTATTTTCTGATGGGCAAGGATGAAGACATTTCACTACCTCCATATGTTTCTCCCTGGATGCCAGTTATTCTAGGTATGCAGTACTAGGTAGTATTGCCAGCTATACAGCTGCAAAGACGCATTTAGGCGTTTGGTATCTTGATTACAAATATTGACTTGTAAATATATTTAGTTGTGGATCTTCCTGCTTTCTTCTCCAGGAAAAGTTTGACACAAGCAGACATCTGATGAGTTGCTTTCTTCCTTTCCTCCCCTTCCCTTTTTTTCTTCCTTTCTTTCCATCATATATTGAAGCAGCAAAACAAGGATCTCATAGGATCTTGTAAAACTTTAAGAAATACTGTCCAAAAAAGGCTCAGTTTCACGTGGAACCAAGGCACTTGAATCTAAGAGGGCTTTATTTGCATTTGCTTTCTTCATCTTGTTCACTTAACACCACACTAATCCAAGTTAATGTTAGTCTTCATCTACTGGGTAATAGCTCTAAGTTCACTCATTGCCAAATTACATGCAGCCTTTCTATGGTTTTAAGGTTAATATTAAAGAAACACAAACTGACAACAAAAGTATCTACTTTTCAAAAAGCAATAAAGAATTCTTTATTCTCAATCTCATTTTACTTAGATGGAGGTGTTCACAATCAGTACAGGCATGGCAGGAGGGAGGGAAAGGGAGAGGAGAGAAAGCAGACATTATCTGTTGAAGATCCCCAAGCAGACCAGTGACAATAACAGAGACTCCAGCTCCTAAAGCCACAGTCTCCCTACTTCGGCATAGACACAAAACATCTGGATGCCTAGTGAAATTACATCCTTTCTTTATGTTATATGCTCACAAAACTGCTGACTGACACTAAAATGTAAAGTTTCAAAAAGCTGCTCTGAAACTCAAACCTCCTTTTGAATGAAAACACTGACAAACACTTCAAGTCCAAAAAACTTTTAGCAAAAAAGTTGTTACAGTTCAGCTGAAACAAAAAGGTTACAGCTCTTAAGATTAAAGGGAAGAACACAACAACAAGAAAGCACTGACAATCTTACATTTTTAAAACTAGATGATATTTAGAAAGAGAGCAAGGTGCACGCTGGAAACACATCAGGTTGCAGTAAGGGTAAGACTCAAGGTTACAGCTAGTACAACTTTCAAAGCAGGTAAATGCATTCAAAGTACATCATCAACCCTGGAGCAAGGGCAGCAGCTGCACGGAAGTCATATTAAACATTTCTAGAAATTTCCCTGTCCTTTCTTCTCAAAGGTGTAAAAACCCGACGTCTCAAAACACCAAAAAGACTGCCAAGGCTGAAAGAACAATTCTTACAAAGGCATAAATGTCACATCACAGTACAAAGGCAGGACTAGTACTAGAGCAAAGGACAGCATTCAAGCTTACCTTGTTTACAGGTGAAAAACAAATCTTCGAGTCCCTCAGTTTTTCAAATCTCAAATATCCTCTTAATGCATTTGCATGATCATTTTCCATTTATAAATAAGATTAAACCCTCTTAACCACAACACACATTACCTACAGTAGGTACTCCTCCCAATCCTCAAAAATTAATGCCAGTCCCACATAGAAGCACTTCAAGGATTTTTACAGATTATCAATAGTTTATTTGTAGTCTCTCCACTAAAATATCCTTTTGAGTTCTAAGGTATGGGACTACAGAGAGCACACAGACCACAATTCAAAGATTCAGTTGTAAACCACAAACTGAGACATGTCTTACACAGTGGACTCTGGTATCAGAATTTAAGTAAAAGCATAAATTATAGTTCTTGGAACTGGCAGCATCCTAGTGTACCATAATGCACAGGTAGGGCTTTTTTTTTTTTTAATTTGTTACTGTGGATTTAGTTATGAAATGTTTCCCCAACGTCAATCTAAAAATAGCACACTATACTTGGCTACAATTAACTTCACTAGTAATGTTTTGGAACTAAAACTAATTCAGTAATGTATATTGCTGCCTTTGCAGACATTTGAGTCATCTGTTAACTATTCCATGTGTTTTGGGGGAAAAAAAAAAGTATTCGCTAATTTTCTTATAAATATTTATAGACCTAGTTTGTTACCTACAAAGAGGAGAATACAAAGATGACCTCCTGTCCTCATTACTATTCTTCCCTTCTTATGCTAAAGATAGCATAGACAGTAAAAATAAATAAATCCTCAATAGCATTAGGAATTAGTCAATGCCATGTTGAAAGATACCCTAAATGATGTGCCTTATCTCTTCTTCCTGGCTAGGACCACAGGGGGCTCTGACCCATAGAGGAGATGGCATTTAAGCCTTCACTAGGTGGTCTCCTTGCAGTAGGCTGTATTCCCAGCCTTAATTGCTTGTCAGCCCTAACTAGATGCTTGAATACTCTGGAGGAGTCCAATAAAGTATTTAAACAGATGGATGGTACAAACCACTGGAACAAAACTCTCTAGCCACGGCTCTTTCAGCATATTCCTTTGAAGTTTGTGCCACTGAGGAATCAACAACAGCTGAGAAACATGTGTTATCATACAACATTGAGCACAGCAACAATATTGCACAGCAAGATGCTTTTGTTCAATAATCCTGGACTTTAGAAAGCTTCACAATGTCTTTTGTTGTGGGTAAGCCCTTTTTCCTAGCATGACAAGAAAGTAAACAGATTCCTACCCCCTTTAAGGAGTAACTCTAAAGTAAAAAGGTGAATTAAGGGGATTTCCCAAATGCATCTCATCCCAAAGCTTACAGTGCCCACCTCCTCAAGTCCTCTGATATATTTAAGGCTCTCCATATTTACAGCACAGAGCAGCCCAGCCTGCAGTTTCTGTGGCAGATGTGACAAGCCTCTACAAAGATACACCTGAAATCCACCTTCCTTCCCCAGGCAGGACAAGTTCTGCAATCCCAACTTCACTGGTAATGAACTGCAGAGAGAAGCAGCAGCATGGCACCACTCAGCAAGCACAGGCCAGTCTCGTCTCTGTACTCTTAACCAGTACAGAGACACACAGTCCTCAGAACAGTAACAAGAGAAAACACCACAAATATCGTCTCATTGTCCAGGAAAACTATTCTTATCGAAGTTATGAGATCACCATACACTCTGAAGGGAGTTAGAAAGGACAGAAAGAATTAGTTACGTCAGAAATTGAATTTGAAACTAACTGTCCAGATTCTGAAGCATGGAGATGGCTATGTGCATTTGGAAGAGGACATTAAGTTAGAACACAAAGCTGCCTATTAGCAAGTTCCTAGTCTCTCATTTTCACTGAGGAGAATTACCTGCAGAGTACAGCCTACATTTACAAAGTTGGCAAGTTTCAAACATGACAGGAAGGTGGGCATCGAGATTAGAGTAAATCCCATTACGCTATAAAATACTAACCCCAGCATGAAAAAAAAATTACAAGAAAATATGAGCTTTCAAAAAAACCCTAGAAAACCACACAATATTTACATTTCATTTCAAGAGAGAGATCTTAAAGATTTAAAAACCCAGACAAAAACCTAAAGTTAGAAAGCAAACAAAACCATACAAGTACTAAGCCAATCTTATAATTACAGAGTTCACAAAACAAATACCAAGCACTGTACGCATCATGCTGAGGGGGTTCCTCAGCTCAGTCCCCACAGGACAGTTTTCCACCCTGCAATGCAGTCTAATAGTTTCTCGTTGAAGAGGACAAGACTGCCTTTCAAATCCAGATTAAGGCAGACTGCTAAGGTGCCACAGAAGAAACATGCACTGAAATTGTCAAATATACAGGGGATAAAAATAACTCTAGTCTCAAAACAATTACAACAATGTAAGAGTCTTATGCAGCTCTCAAAATAAATAGCAAAGATCAAGAGCTCTACTTGACAGCTTTCAAAGAATGAGTATTAGCACAAGCAAAACTACCACCTGATCATCAAAACCACAACTAAACAAGTAGTAACACGTTTACATATAGTTATTCTTAAAACTGTGTGTAAAAGCACTTAAAGATTCAGGAAAATCTCCATATGCTATGAGGTGCAGGCCGGAAGGCAGCTGAGGTAGAGGTCATACTGCCATGTGATGGTAGGAGCAGGAACCCACCAGCCTCTGCATTCAGCTCCAAACTTCAACAACTACACTTCCCTCTTTCTACCAAACACGTTCCTCTTCAGGGCTTCCCTCAGAAGTAATTTTCAAGTGATGCTAATTAACTTATTTTAGCTCTTTACATTTATTGGAGGTGTTTCCAGCAACAGCCCAAGGTCCAGTTTTAGGACTTCAAACTTCTTGCTAATATGACTTGTTATTTTTCTCCTATTTCCCGTTATCCTAAAATTTCTCATCTCCAAGAAAGATTAACAGAAAAAAAAAAAAAATCAATTCAAACAACTGATCAAATTCTGTGGAGATGGTGGGGTTGAGGATGGAAAAGGACAGAGAGATTACTTAAGTGAACCACTGTATCTCTCTGGGTTGTGTTAAACGGCATACAATTAAACACTATGAATGCCAAGCAGTCATTTCAACTCCCTCAGCAATTCATCACACATCAAATATTTTTTTACTTCAAGACACAGAGAGAAGTACATCCAGTTTAATATCTAGCCTACTATCTAATTAGATATCAAACAGAAGTTGATCTGAAATGGTATTTTTCTCTCTACTTTAAAGAAAGAGGAAAAAAAAAGTAGGGATAACTTTATTCACAATTCAGCCACGTAACCTTGTGGACTTCTGAAACGTTATCTATGAGAAGAGGTAACGTCACACAATAAAGATCCACACCGTTTTCCTTCTGACCTAAAAAGCTGACATTTTATTCATGAACTATATAGCCTCTACTGAAAGAGACATAGCTCTTTACTTTTACAACACTTAACACAATCTCGCTGCTACCCAATACAATTAACTGGGAGCTTAAAGAAGCCTGAAACAGGTGCCTTTGCAGAAACCATTAGGCAATTGATTTACTCGCTCTCCACAGCCCGGCGCATACTTAATTTTAATGTGTGACACTGACTAGAGCTGAAGCAGAAACAAGCTTGTGAGGTCCAAATCTGACTTCAGAAGCCACACGACAGTACTTTTTGACACAGTTCACAGCAATTTTGTTAATGTGTCAACCTCTGATATATCTGCAGTTTCGGGATAGAAAGCATGACAGGTGTAATTCCAAAGGGGACATGGAAATCTCTAACCTTCCCCAACCACCCCTACCCCGCTTCTGATTTTCCACACTGCCGAAATCCAACGTGCAGTATTGAACTACAATTTAGCACACCGCTCTGTTGGCATACTAAAACGCCACTTTGATGAACAAGAAAAAAAAAAAAAACAGGCAGGCAGCTACTGCAACCTTCCCAACAATGCTTTAGAGCTGTATAAACCAAGAAGCAAAATCCATTTTCTTACCCTTTAAAGTTCATCCCTCTGTATTGTTCTACCGTACTGTATTTGCTTAAGTTTGTCTCATCAAGAGTCTCTTATACTCCCCCACGAAAACAAAACAAAACAACCGAACAGATCTCATACATTCCCTATTGGAAAAAGAGACTTTTTTTTTCTTTTCCTTACTGGAGGAGAGGAAGGGAAAGAGAAGGGGTTGGGGCAGGAATAAAAGAGATTAATCAAACAAATCGGCACTGTTGGGGGAGGTGGGGAAGACCAAAACAAACAGTCCACGTCGGGGGGAAAAAAAAAAAAAAAAAGAAAAGAAAAATTAATTTAATTCTCTTTTCGGAGATAGTAAGAGGCAGAAGAAAAAAAAAAAGCCACACATTACTACAGAGATTTCTCTGTGTAAGAAAAGTAGCTTCTCAACTCCCGTACTCAAGGACACGGAGAAATATCCCTTACTTTTCCCCACGATGCCTGAAAGAAGGAGAAAGACAAAATGCCAAGAGAGAGGAAAAGCTGTAGAGAGCCGGGCAAGTAGAGAAGGAAGAAGCGAAGAGGACAGGGACGAGCGCGAGTGGGCAGGGCAGACGCGTAGGGGAAGACAGTTGAGCCAAAAATCGCAAAAGAAAACCCACCCAAACATTGAAAATCTGAGGGGAGGTGGGAAACGGCAACACGGACGTGAAAGTTGGCGAACGCAGGCAGAGGAGAGACGGAGGCAGCGGGGAAGCGGCGCGGGAGAGGCGGCAGGGAAGGGTCACAAAACCCCGCAGCGGGGACAAGCCGAAAGACGCCGGGGAAGAAAATACAGCGAGGCGGGACGCGGAGCCAGGTGGGGCTGCGAGAGAGGGGCTGCGGCGGGGGAAACGAGACAACGAGCGAGGCGGCGGGGGCAGGGGAGAAGGGCGGGCTGAGGCAGGACGAGCCCGCTCCGGAGTTGGCCGTACACTTACCGCTNGCCCGAGGGCTTGGCCCGGCCCGGCTCGGCTCGGCCCTCCAGGGCACCCCGCTCCTCCCCCAGCTCCCGCCCCGCCGAGCTGCCTCAGCCTGTCGCCCAGCCGCTCGTGGGCGCCCGGCGTCCGGAGCGGCTGTTCCCAACCTCCTTCCTGCCTCTCCCTCGCTCCCCTTTACCGGGAGAGACATGTAACGGAACTGGGACGCCAGCACGGCATTGTGGGAGCTCTTAAAGCCGCAGCCGCCCGCTGGCCCCCGCCGTCACCGCCACCGCCGCCGCTGCTCCCCGTCGCCGGCCCGGGCGAGGGCGCGTCCGCGCCGCGTCCTCCCCCCCCCCTCCCCGCCCTGCCCTGCCCTGCCCTGCCTTCCCCAGCCGCCGGGGGCGGGCGGACGGGCAGGAGCGAGAGAGGCAGTGCCGGCAGCCTCTGAGCGGAGAGGCGCTACAGCCCTGCCTGAAAACGCGACCCCGACGGAGTCTCTGCGACTGGCCCATAAAGCCTGTGGAAGCAGCGGGGGTTCGGGGTCCGGGCCGTGGCGGTCTGCCGCGCCCACCTCCTGCGGGGCTGCTGCGGAACCCGCAGGGAACCCGCAGCCCGGGAGGGAGCGAGGCGGGGGTCTCGCCGGAGGGAGAGCTGCGGGAGAGCTCCGGTCCCTCAGGAGGGAAGAGCGGTGAGAGCTCCGGCTGGGCCATAGACGTGAGGTGTTTTGGTTTGTTTTGTTTTGTTTTCCCTGAGATCCTTTTTTATTATTGTTTCTGGAAGAATCAAGAATGGCTTTGGTGCTTATATTTAACTGAAATGTGGAAAGCCAGCAGTCAGTGTTTTCTATTGTTTCTACTTTGGATTTTGATGATGGAAAATTCCCCGGGGAAAAAAAAAAAAAAAAAAA
>WBNH01008822.1:181965-239527 GCA_013401255.1 Urocolius indicus | reverse complement strand
AAAAAAAAAAAAAACACCCCAAACCTATTTGAAAATGAACTTCAGAGCTGTGATTCACCGATATTTTTGGCAGTCTATGAACATTTGCGCTGAGTCTGCTCTCAGCTATCAGCAGCAGTGCGGCAGTAGTTGTTCCCAGCTCTTCCCTGGGCTGGTAGCCTTTCCAAATCCACCTCTGCCCCATGGTCAGAGTATGCTGGTCATTTAAAGAAGTCTCCTGTTGTTGTTTGCACTTTTACAGTGTTCCCGTGCCATTCCACTTGTGGGCTTTTGAGTGTAGCATGCTGCTTTATTTTGGTTTTTGGTGGGGTTTTTTTTTAGACCCTGACCCTTTAGATGATTAAAGTGTGACTCTGCATTGATGCTACACACAACAGAATGTTTTTGAGAGCATATACATGCTTCAATTTAAATGCAATTTAAATGTTTCTGGTAGATCTGGATCTTGCATTTTGATCACATCATCCTTCATGGCTTTACACCACTGAGAATATTTTTTGAAAGCATAGTTCGCAAGATGGAAAGTTCCTGTTGAAAAAAACTTAAGGGCACAGAAGACTCTTGTTGCTTCAAGTTATGACCCGTGCCTGTGCCTTCTGATGCTCTTTTACACAGGCAGAGGTGCTAAGCAGTCTGAGAGAAAGACTTTAATCACAATATGAAATGCGGTACTATTAAGAAGAAATTGCAGAGATTGGGTGAATCTGTTGGGAAGCATGGTGGTGTTAACCTGATCAGCTGCACACACGCACCCCTTAGCTTTCAGAAACTGAAAAGAAGACCTTCAACGATGGAGGGACACCTCTGGGAGAAAGGAATGGTGCCAATGGCCAGTTCTGCAATCTGCTGGATACAATTTGTTTGCACTGAGTATTTTTGACTGTGACTTTCAAGGCTGTTGTCAGATAACTTATAATCAGGAAAAAGGGATGTACTTTTCAAGTAGATTTGTGTGTTGCAAATGTTTAACCAATATTCCTGTAAAGATCCTGAGAAGTACCACTGACTCCTTTTTTTCATGAAGCCAGTAAACACAAAGGGAGCTATAAAACACGTTGGAAGATCTTTTCTCAAAATCTAGGCTTCTTAGGGAGTGGTATGATGAAGGAGGGAGAATGATCTGGGAAACTATTGAAACTATATGACCTGAGAGGTTACTGCTAGAAGGAGAAAAGCCTGTTTCAGGGAGTTAATGGTTTATGAAAAACAAGTACTTATTAAGTGATTGAGTTTGTATTGTTTACCTCTCCAGGTGTTCTGAAGAACTGGAAGCCAGAACATCAAGCATCACATTTTCTATTGAAAGCTCTCTTTGCTGATAAGTTTCTCAAACCCAACAAATAATTTTTGTACACTTGCTGTGTAACTTCCTGCTAGAAAGTTTACATTAGTGAATGAAAAATCACCCTTTTATAGAGGAGAAATTCATTGCCACCATTAAGAGATTACTGGGTGTTCAGAACATGCATAACAAGGCATAATATGTTTCTACTTAGTATTGGTGTGGTATTTCACTTCCTGGCTGTGACAGAGCTTTTGTAGCTAGAAAAAGCATTGTCATTTTTAATATTCTAGTGTCCTTGTTTTTTATTTTTTTCCCTATTTCCCTTTTGTAATTTAGTTATGAAGGCACTGAAGATAACATGTCTCTGCTGCTGCTTCAAAATAACGTTCATGACATTTCCAGAGTAATTTTTACACAGATTGATAAGCTAGTAAGGTGAAGGGGGGGGCAGCATCAAGTACATTTGCAAGAGTGTTTTTTCACATAAAAACTGAAACTCTTTGAGAAGGTAAGGTGGTGACAAAAAGTGAAAGATGAATGTCGGTATGTCTGGGGTCACATAAACATGTAGAATCTGGGCAAGACTACCTCCAACAGGGAAGATGACAATGGTCCTTTAAGAAAAAAGATGGGAAATTAGCCTCAAATCCAGACATAAGGTATGGCTAACATTGTAGGAAGTACCCCTGCTATGTAACACAGGAGCCTAGCTGCTCTTCAAGCTAGAGTGAAAGAGGAAGGTACTGTTACTTCCCCAGAAAATTGGTTAGGAAGATGTTAGGGAGCGATGCTAAGTTGTACCAACCAAGGACAGGACTTTGCTGTTGGAGGATGCTTCTGCTGGGGTAGTCAGTTCCTTATTCTCACTGCCTGCCCCAATTAGTTCCGAATTTAGTTACATTATGTGTCATCCTGAATAATTTGTGTTTTATTCACCTTCAGTCTGTCTTTCCTTTGCACAGTGCTGGAGAAGAGTAAGGGCTCTACTTCAGTAAAACATGTAAGCATATCCTTACACTTCCATGGAAATCTTGAGGATGTAGCAAGAGGTGTTTTAAGATCAACACTGGTTGATGTTTTGGGAGGCAGATTTCCTATAGAACTCCTGGCTCATTTTTGCCAGAGGTAATTAAAGTATCCCAGGAAAGGAGATGCCTTTTTGATGCTAGTGTGGAAATGTTGCACCTTACACCATACAGCTGTAGACACGCAGAGCCTTATACATATGTTCATAGTAAGGACAAAAGGGGGAAAATAGGCCCACATGCCTATTGATTATGTAAGTAATAATTATACCTTTTTGACCAAAACCAGGAAGAGAATGCTTCTGAAATTCCTTCATTTCTTCCCCCACTTGATCTATCTTCACCCTCTCCACTGTCATTTCATCTTGAGTAATCCAGTGTCTCAGTGGGCACTTTACGTTTAATCCGGACTGTAAAATCAGGCACATTGAGAACAGAAACAGCTCTGTGTGACCAGTTACAAGTAATCAATGCAGCTTTCAGTTTCATGTATTTGTAGTAAACTCTTCATGGTCAGAGTAAAACAATTATGTCTCTGCAAATGCTTTCTTGAGATAAAATAGGTCTGGATTCAACAAATTAACTGTGTACATATATTTAAGCATGTGAATAGTCTCAGTGGGACTGCTTTCATGAGCAAAGTTATCCATGTGCTTTGCTGAATTTGGTCCATAGCAAATAAATCTGAACTGATAATCAGCAAGGAGAAAAACAAGCTAATTTGGAGTGGGGTTAATTTGTGTCCTGTGGTGTATTTGCTTAACTGTAAAATGAACATTTCAAGAGGCTGTTGTTTTTCGTGGGTTGTTTTGTTTTTGTTTTGTTTTTTATTTTAAATACAGCTGCTGTCTGAATTTCAGAGGAAGCAAACAAACATAAGATTAGAATTTAAGTGCATTCTTCAAGCTCTCCCTAGTTGTTTTATTCTCTTCAGTTAATATTTATTTCTTGGAGACTGAAGAGCAATAATTCCTAGTTGTTTCTCCTCTGTATTTTCTAGATCTTGCTTTGTTATTTCTTGTTTATTGAGTATGAGTGAAATGCTGTGTTAGATATACAGAAAAATGCAATCTCTGTCTTAAAATGATTGAAATCCAAAAGACTGATATACAAAGATGCAAAATATGTTCCATTTTAATTTCACACATGAGATTCTGGATGCTCCCAAAGACCTGTGGATTTCAAGACTCAGTTCCATAGAAGAAATCCAAATTATCTAAAACAAACAAACAAACACATTCCGACCAAATTCCTCCCCTTTCTTCCTGACCTGGCCACCTATTTAACTGTCATTAATTGAGGGAACTAGCCTTGCATAAGTAACCAGGACAATCCCATACTCCTTTTTTTTTTTTTTTTTTTTTTCTGATCTGTATCAACAGTAATACCTGGGGACCCTCCCAGTTCATGGTTCCAGCCTAAGCACAGTATGAATATATTCAAGGCTAGTTACAGTTCTATCAAGTAAGTTACTCATTACTCGTGAGCGTGTGTCTCCTGTTTTACACACAGAATTGAGAATTGAGTAAGCTTTGTTCTATCTATTAATCAATAAATGACCTTTTTTCTTTGTTTTTCCTTGATTAGTAGAAAGTCAGCTTCCTTCAGAGAGAGCTCAATTCACTCAAGTTAGAGGAATATGTTGAAATCTGGTGTGGGGGTGGGCATGTTTCAGAGCAGTGAAACACTACTAGCAGGCTTCACCCCTGTGCATTAGCCAAAGGATTATAAGATAGGGATGAATACCTATGAACCAGGTTTTAAAGTTTTCACTGGCCTGTTTCTGTAGTTATATGACATGGTCAGTTATAAACCATCATTTTTTAAGTATTTATCTTAAAGTTCTGTCTTCTGTAGATGATTGTGCCAGAGACTTGGCTTTCATTAGAAAAAAAGTAAGTTTGCAGTTGTCATGGTTACAAAGAAATGCAAGAAAGGGGTGAACCTTGACGGTTCCAAAACCAAAATACAAATAAAAGGAAATCTAAATGTCGTGGGATATGGGGGGAGAAGTTACCATTATTTATTATTTAGGCATTTGATTTCAATGTGAATGACAACAAAATGCTTTTCTTATTAAGTTTTATGCAGGTACCTTGCCTCATCTCTTTGCCAAAACCTGGCAAGAGATATTTCTATAAATCTTAAGCAATTTAGAAGAATCTTTAACAATTTAGAAGAGAGACAATGACTTACCATAGCTCTGATAAAGTATGGGCAGATATCCGCTAAGGCAAATAAACGTTTCTGTGGGAACTCGCATCCGTCTTCCCTAGAGAAGCTAAATGGTAACAGTACCACTAGGCTAATCAGAGACTGAGAAACCGTCTGAAGATCAAGCTACCTAAAATGAGTCTTCTGGAGAATTTAGTGTGGAGAAAACCTCACACCTTAAAAAAATCCAACAGGGAAAACAGTAATTGATTTAAGTAGGAGTGAATGTCAAGAAAAATAATTTGGGAACCTGGAAACATGCACTTTAAACAGGTATGATATTTAATGTAGGAGTTCATTTACTCGATGTCTGGAAATCTGTGCCCTTCTCTTGTCAAGGACATTTAAACAAGAATGTTCTTTTGCAAATCACAGAAAGGTTAGGAAGGTTGTGATTCCAATGTATGTTTGTTTAGTTTTCCTATAAAACATAGAGGAATCCCCCCTCTCTCCAGGTGTTTGATACAAAGCTTTAAGATACTAGGATGTCTCTCCATGAATCTCACAAACCAGCAGTATTTTGAAGGGCCTATCATGCTACTATTGCTTATAAGTTAGCACAATAATAATTTCCAGTGTAAGATATGGCTCTGTGAGCAATATATTTAAGTAGATTTAAATAAACTTCTAAGTATATTCACTTTCTATTTATAAATCACAGTTTTGTTATTCTTTTGTAAAGCTGGCAAAAGTATGCCAAAAGCTATGCCTACTTTTTTATTATACATAGATTTCTATCATGCACCTAAAAATAAATACTAAACCCTTTCATATTTTGCCCTTGTCAATAAATTCTAAACCCTCTGTTTTTCCTGCTCAACTCCATCAAAAATTATGGGAATTACCTGTCCCCTGAAGCAGCAAAATCAAGTCTTATATACTTTACAATACAAAGAGTGCAAAATGTCAAAAAACACTTTAGTAATTCCAGAGCTTAAGCCCCATTTTCATAAGTAAGTTAGGGCCAGATTTCCAAAGCTTTTGGAAAATGCAAATAGATGCCTAGAGGGCTTTCAAAAGCACACATCAAAATGGAGAAGGGAAAAAACTCCAAACAAAATATTGCTGCTGAGGTTTCTATCTTAAGAAGTTTGCATGGGAAAAAAACAAGAGTTTTTAATTCTCATGGATTTTTTGAAAAGCTTGGCAATAAACACTCAAACATTACTGTACAACAGGTCTTCAAAGCTCTGTAATAAATGTTTTAGGTCATCCTAGCAAGTCTGTTGCAGCAAAGATTGGTGCTTTGCTTTGCAGGGTTTGTATTTAATATGAATTCAGCAAATTGATTTCTCTATTGAAAACAGTTTCCCTCTTGTTTTGTAAAATCTTTTTGTCAGTGTCATTCCTTGCTTTCGTGATTGGTCAGTTGGGAAACATGAGAGGGCAAGATATGTGCTTTCAACAAAGAACTAATTTTGTGATCCTTCTGACCTGAGTGCTCCAAACTTCCTCACAAAGAAACAAACTGGATTACTATTTTAGGATAATTGGTAGTTTGATGCCTTACAGATAAATTATTGGAAATCAGACCTGTGAAAAGCCCTTTCCTGGCTTTACCTGTGGTTACCTCTCATTGAGCACTTTGTATTGGAGATGTTTCATTTATTGGCTACTTTAGACATGCTGAAAAAGACCAAAGAGAATAGGAAAAGCAGGTTTGTGAGAAGGTTTCAGATGTCTGCATTATAAATTGGTTATTCTTGGGATTCCCTCTTGTTGCTTTTCTTGTCCCTTCTCTATATGTTATATGCTGTCTTTCTAAGTCCAAAATCTTCAAAAGTCTAGTGAACTTGTGTGAGGCTTCATCCACAATCACACTTGTATTTACAGATCTGTGTGTGTCCCAGAATCACAGAATCTTAAGGATTGGAAGGGACCTTGAAAGATCATTAGTCCAGCCTCACTGGATTAGGGTTTTTCTGTGTTAAACTTTTAAGTTCATATATCTTGGCTTCTTATATCTATTGGAAGTATCTAATTTACTGGTGAATTAAATTGGAGATTCTTACTATTAGTTTGTGCCTTATGTTTTTCCTCCAGCTCACAAATCTTGCAAATTTGTCATGCAGCACTCTAAT
Source organism: Urocolius indicus (assembly GCA_013401255.1). Taxonomy (NCBI): domain Eukaryota; kingdom Metazoa; phylum Chordata; class Aves; order Coliiformes; family Coliidae; genus Urocolius; species Urocolius indicus. Next base: position 232,922 of record WBNH01008822.1, on the reverse strand, counting down.
TCGGTGTCTTCCTTTGGTCACCCTATACTGGGAGCACTGATGGATCTGATAAGTCACGCAGGAGAGGTTATGCTGCAATAGGGTGCTGCCCCGTAGGGTCCCCAAGGTCCTCAATGGGGAGATTTCCCAATGTGACCCTCTCTCCTAATACCACATGCTATATACCAGGGAAGTATCTTAGAGCAGTTATTTAAAACTGCAGCTCTATTGCTGAATAGCAAACCCCATGTGGCCTAGCTAGTTCCCTTTTTGTGCTTCCACAAAGCCTCATTGTGTTTATAACTGGGAAGGACTAGTGAGCTGCACAGAGCTATCAGAAGTCGGGCAGTTGCTACTCATAATCTGTTGTGGTGATGGTTATCTAAATGCCCACCTAGGGTCCCTTCATGGTAAGGACTGCACCACCTCTGTTGTAAAGAGACAGGGCTTCACCTTACAGGTTACATGAGTCCTCTGGGATATTCCTAGAAGAAGGACAAGCAGAGCCCTGGTAAGAGAGAAGTCTTTCTGAGACCATCAGCTGGTGGTTAAAGGCAAGTAGAAACTTCTGAGTATAAAGCCACAAGAGAGCTCACATCTACTTATTTTTAAGAGAAAATATCATGCTCATGTATGAAAATATAACTACAGAAACTCAGAAAACGTTCATGCACATAACTCTAATGACTAGAGAAGGATGATCTTCATTTTGAGGCCAGGACCACATTCTCTCATTATTGCTTCAAAAGACCTATAGCAATTTATACTAAATGAGGATCTGGTCTATAATTTTCTACACTAAGTAAAAATGAGAACTGGCTTCAATTTTTTTCCCCATTGCTTCTTATAGCCTGTAGCAAAACCCTCCAGTGAACAGGATGATGAATATTCCAATGTCTCAAACATGATGGATTTTAATTTCTTATTAGAGGAAGCAGAGGAAGAGAGAAAGTAATAGCTTGAGAAAGAATGGGTCTGTTTGTTTTTTTAAGTACCTACGTTTGCCTGGTAGTCTGTTACATAAGTGAATTTCCTTGAAATCTGATTATTGATGTACCTTTTTTTTATTATATTTCTATGTCAGACAGACCACCAGCATAGCTCCTCAAGAAAGAATGAAAACAGTGTAAAAGCAGAAAAATAGCTGTAATATTAAATGTCACGAAAAAGAATAGTATTAAGGGGAAAGAAATGTTAAAACAGTGAAAAAAAAAAAGTTAAATTATTGCTGTTTTTCTAAAGAACTCAGCTGTAAAAGGAATCTGTTATGTGACGTAGAAATTAAAGGTAGAAATTTTCAACACAAAGATATTCATTTGTGCACTAAAACTTTCTATTGAAATATAAGCATGGGAGGCATAAGTAATGCAAGCACAGCATTGATACTAACTGGATCAATACTGGATGTATTCTTCATTGCTGTAAAATCACAGTTCCAAGCTGCTTTCAAGAGTCTGGTCAGTCAGAAAGGCAAACAGTGTGCCAAGCAGGAAAGCAATAAACACACGGTAAATTAATTTAGCCCAAATTTTGTTCTTTCAAGCAATAGCAAGGAACTCAAAGCTCACTGTTTTTCTGACCTATCCTTGACTTCTTCTGCCGCTTGTTTGCTTTTTCATATCACTCAGTTTATGTCATGCCTAAATAGAATTAAGAATGTTTTTTTGTTCTTGATCACTTTTAATTTGTTTTCTGCGAGAGCTGTGCTTACAGACAGCACAGTTGTAAGGATTCTAATACTAAGGAAAGTCGAAAAATGGGTGTTGAAGAAGATTGACTTTTAGGTATTGTAGCAGAAAAGGGTTTCCCAACTAATAAACTGTCCTTTCAACTAAAGAGAGAAACAAAAGAAGAGTCAAGCTGCTATAAGATAATAATTCTGTTTATCTGTGCTGTATAAACATTGCTTGTAAAGTAATGATAAACCCTTTGCTCTTAGATAACAGCTGATCCAGGCATCTCTCTGAGATGCTGTGATCTCCTTATTTCCTTATTCAAAAGAGGCTCTGCCTAGATTCAGGGGGGAATTTTTTTTTCAGATAGTAAATATTTTAGAACGTCATCAATTTTCCTGCAATCTAGTGAAATATATAACATGTGAATACTGGGGTACGCATCCGTGTTCCTCAGGAAAGAACAAGAGGAAGGCAAATTAAAACTCCTTGTTTTTATTTCAGAGTAGGAATGCCAGCCTGGGTCCTTTTGACTCTGCCTGTCGTCTGCCTGCAGGGCTGCAGTTTGTTCCCTGTCACATCTGCCTGCCTTCATTTCCCTGTCAAGCAAGTGGACTGGCTCATATCAGTGAGAGGGACATTGAGGAGCCAATGCCCTGTTTTCCTTCTGTGCTTTGAGCAAGGACAGTTTAACCTTCCTCTGAATTCCCACCATCGGCTTCTTGCTCTCTTTGGGGTTCTCTAAATTTAAGCATACCACACCTGAAAAGCACTGACAGAAGCTGTGTTGAAACACACGTATTTAGATTGTCTAAGAGACATTTTCTGACAAACACTCCCCAAATCTTTCCTATTAATCAATACCTTCTTGCCTGCCTCTAACTATATGAGCTGGAGGTCTACTCCATCTCAGCTTCCCTTACACAGGCTGGCATTGAAAACAGAGACACTTTAGGCAAGCAACAATAGTCCTCATAGGCTGTGAAAAGAAAGCAAGCAATAATATGGTCTTGCACTTGGAACACATGGAGACAGGCTGACTATAAGGGAATTTGGTTTAAATAGAGTTTCGTTTCTTAATGGTGAGAGGGTTACGAAAATGATCTTGTGTGTTATGTGCCATTTATGTGCATCTGTGAAACGACTTTTGATTTCTGAGGGCTCTTTTTCTTCATTCAAAGACACTCTTCCTCATACAATATTCTCATCCCTGTTTCACAACAAACTTTTGGGGAAAGTTAGTCAAAGTCATATACATATATTTATGCCTTGCACTACACTATGTGAAGATTTCATCTTTCACAAGTCATGCCAAAGAGACTCACCGTGAGAACAAGGATTTAAATAATTTTGGGACAAATGAGGAGTGATTTTCTCTCTTGCAGTATTAAGGGTCTGTAAAATTCAAAGGAATAATAACTTTGAAAAAAATTGCAAAACCAAACATTGCTTTGAAAAATCAATGCTTTATTTCAGAAACACTACAATGGAGCATCTAGAATGGTTTTGATTTTTTTCAATTTTTATTCTTTCTCCCTCCCCCCTCCCCTACACAAGCAATTTGTGGGCACCCACAAGACTCAGTGTCCTCTGGACTAGCCTGGCAACTCTTCTATGAAAACAAATGGAACATATAGAGTTCTCAGAAGAGTCTCATTTTATGTGTGGTACTATAGGCTTCCACTGTCAGAGGGGGCAGACTGCATATCTGAGCAAGTATTCCCTTTTAATTTGTTCTCTCATGGTCAGTGTTTGCTTTCCAAGTGGGTGAAAGAGTACTGCTATTGATCCTCCAATGGGAGATGCCTGCACGGACAGCCTACAGCAGAGGAGCATGCTCCAGAGCAGGACTGCTGTCCCTGTGAAAACTTGGTGGGTGTCCTGTGGTTCATTGCCCCAAGCATTCCCCTGATTCATGGCCTCCTGGACCAGGTAGAGCCTTCCAGGGGATCATACATCAGGACTAACAGCTATACCTGGCATGGTCCTAGAGAAGCAGAAAGGCCAGCGACTGTGGCATAAATACGTGTGAGAAGCCAAGGGGCTGAGAGATGTGAAGTAATGGCCTGTTCTGTGAATCCCGAGTTCCATGTGTGACACTTGATAGTCCTTGTTGTTGGAGGACTAAGACAGTGTATGATTACATGTTCGCCTACAAGAAATGAAGGGGCCAATTTTACCTTCTCTTCTTCAGGATTTGGCAATAAGTTTGGAGCCCAAGCACGCAATGATTTATTTTGTTACTTGGCAGGCCAATGCACAGCATCATCTGGGATGTCAAGGAAATGTTTTTCACTCAGTATCATGAAAATTCCTAGAGTGACAGCAAAATTCTATACTTTTCTGCTGAGTAAATTTATATGTTTCTATCTTCCTAATTTCTGTAGACACAGAAATCCTCCAGACCAGCATTAGTTTTCAAAGCTGCTCAGAGAAAATACCTGCTTTATACTGGCAAAGTTTGCTGGTACAATCAGGTACCCTTTGTGCATGCACCCTTTGTGGCCTTACCTCTGCATAAACAGAGAAATCCCTCGTAACAGCTACGACACAGGAAACCAGTGCATGTCAAATGGCTCTGGCCAAATGATTTCTAACTAGAGTCCCCAAAGAAAACTCCACACATCTGTAATATATTTATGGCTTTGCTTATTCAATGATTTCACTATGGTCTCTTTTAATGAAGGGTACGAAAAATCAAACTCTTTCATAGACTCCAGTAAATTAAACAGACCTAACAAATGAATTATATGTTCCTCAAACACTGTTATACCAGTTACTGCTTGACAAATTTACATCAATACACGGCAATGGGATCTATTACCAGATTCCTGCAATCCGTAACATCCTCAGAGCCAAACCATACCAGAAGCAGGACTCAAGCAAGTCTCATGCTGTGAATGGGGGTGGCTGTATGTCCCTTAAATGGGTAGTGCTGTTTGTGCAGCAGTAAGAATGGCTATGTAAACATACAATATATAACTCCAAAATTACATTTTTAACTATGTAGCAGCAAAATAGCCCAGAGAGGGGATGTGAACCCAAATACCCATTGTGTTGTGCAAAGTGTTTAAAGAGTAAGTTTGGAACGATTGTTCTCTGTCCTGTACCTTTAAAAAATGTAAATCTCCTGTAAGCTGGAGGCAGACCGTTCAGTCATTTCAAGGTGGATATAAGTAGAATACACTGTGCAATTTACATAAGACATCTCTTTGGTTAAATTCTTTCAAAAAGATACCATCAATTTAAAGATTACATTTTCCCGGGTCATTAAAGTTAGGCACATACTCATTTATTAAAAGGTAATGTATTATATCTAGGAAGAGATAATATCTGCCAGAAATTCCAGGGAGGCTTTAGAGGTCTTGCTGTGATGAGTCAAGCTGATAATGGCATACAGTGAGACAGCTGCATTAATGGAGCTTGTTCATCGAGGAAAAGGGGTGCAGTGCGGCAGCAATAATCGTTTGGGAAGGTAGCATGGAGAGACACAGCAGAGCCTACACAGAAAAAAAAAAGAAATGCATCAAACCTTATTTACTGGGTAGCATTGCAACACATCACAGGAGCAGCTGCTAACTTCACTTAGAATGTGCCAAATACTGTCCAGCCATGTGCAAATAAAAAGCTGTCGTACCAAAGAGCTTCCACAGCCACAATGTGGAAAAAAACAGTGTGGATGCCCACCAAGTAACTTGCCTGTCAGGAGATTTGAAGAAGACTTGCAATGTACATAATCCTTTCCCAAGTTATCTCCTGGTCGATGTTTGCAGTTAAAATGACCTCATGGGAATATGAAAGTGCCCAGATCACAGTGGCTGATGTGGAGGGAGCATGGCCATGATCCCAGCCTGTATGGCGTCAGCAAAGAAAACGTGTGAGCAACAAGTTTAGAAGTCAAACCTGAAGGCTACACAAATTCCATCAGCCAGAGGATGAGACACTGAGGCTAATAACTTGGCTATGGAGTGAGATATTTCAGTTTAACAAGCACTGGAGGAGCAATACACTGGAAAAAAGCAGCATCAGGAAAGCAGCAAGCTGACAGATGTGAGCTGGAGGAAGGCTGGCCCCTCAGCCTCACTCAGTGCACAGGGATTATCCCTGTTTGTCCACTACTTTTGCTGAGAAGCTCTGAGCGTAGAGCTCCTAAGTAGGAAGGGGGCGGGAAGCCTGTTGGAATCAATACTGAATTGAAGAGGTTGCTGCAGAAATATGGGAAAACCTGGATAGAGACAACCGTGACAGAAATCCTGTGGCTAAGGGTGGAAACCTGTGGAAAGAGCAGAGGCTGATGGTATGAGATGGCAGCGTGAGAGGCCTTGGAAGCTGGTCTTGGCTTGAACTTGGCCTCTGTGTCAGCAAGATTGTGTAAGCAGGGAAGTTCCTGCCAGTGTCTCGCTCCTGGGCTGGGGCTGGGAGCCGAAGGCTGGCGGTGACAATAACACTGTGAAGGCTGAGATTCTCTTCCGGATAGGTAGTCTGCACATTTTCCCTCATGTGAGTGCCAAACTAGGCTAGAAGGAGAGGGATGAGATAAGGAATATGAAGAAAACATGCTTTATGCTGAAATTATTTTATTAATTATTGCAGTTCTAAGACAATCTTAAGAATTTTTAAATACGACCTTCAAAGTTTGGTATTAAGTATTAACCTGATATCCACTGTCTTGAGACCAAAAATAATTTCCAGATCTTTGGCTGCTAACAGCCACCATGAGCACAAACCTTTCCCCCAAATATTCTTTGTTTTTAACTCCTGAGATAGTTTGGAAAGCTCCAATACTATCTGGTTTTCTCTGACTCACAGGGAGCCATCAGTGAGAACTGAGAGCTGGAATGCTGTGGGGCAGAGAAAGCATGTCACAGAGACCAGAGCAAAGATATTTTTCCACAAGGTGTACTCTACATTCCATCATCCCATACCATGAGTAACATACAGCCTCCTCCTGTCTTGCCTAGGAGCAGAGAGGCAGATTTGGGCTGCTGGCCAGCAGCAACCCAGTGACAGACCCTGACTTGCTGGCCAGCAGCAACCCAGTGACAGACCCTGACTCAGAGAGAGAGCAATCTGCCCTTCCTGTAGGTGTTTCCTTGAAAGGAGTGATTTGCCCTTTGGCATAGGAGCTGAAAAGGAACACCAAGAAATCATTTCAGGAATTGTTTGCTTTCCTTTTGTGCAGGTTTGGCTATAAGGTTGAGCCTAATTGTTTCCCATGCTTATCTTCTGATATTTAGCAATTTTTAATGTGAGAAAGACACATGGGAAAATTAGTACTTGTAGTTTCTGAACCGTAAGATAGTTTTCAGAGGAACTGAATGTGGGGTTTTTTTTCAGTCTTATTGACAAAAAATTTTGAGGCCTTTCAAACTAAAATGTCTTTTCCCGATTTCTTAAAAATAATATGAAGATTTGATCTGAGCACAGCATCTGAAATGTGTTTTGGACTTCGACTGGAGATGGATTTGTAGCTTAAATAAGGAACTCCAACTTCACTTCTTCCCTAGTTTTCCCATCTGTGAGTTATTGTTTTTCTTCCAGCAGAGCTGTATAAACATCCAAGCATAAAGGCCTTGGAGAAGTATACTGTTATACAACTGCTAATCATTACTATTCTTCTATTGTATTCGGTGACGTAAGAAAGTCCTAGCCAGATGCCTTAAAATCTGAGGAAATGTCTGAAAGGCATCTTTGTGGTAACACATGGGTGCAGATTCCATTCATCATTTCCTTGACAGTTTAACTAACTACTCCCAAGCCGAAAAAGATCACTGAAATTCATTCCAGAAATATCAGCTGAAGGACAGGAGCAAGTCACTAAAAGCTCAGGCAGCCAGTATAATTGGAAATGCCAAGGCGCATGGACTATCAGCAAGGGGTCTGCAGAAGGTGATAAAAAATGCTAGCTTGCTATGCATAGGCTTAAATTCAATATGCAGGGATTTACACCTCCAGTGGAAAAAAAAAATAAAAAGGAAGTTTAGAGCTCTGCACATTGTACACAGTTGGAACCACTCATCTAAAAACTCTGGTTTAAACTTTCCGAAGTACCTGTGGGATTCAGAACAAATCCCAGTTAACTTCAGTAGAACTGGGGCCCTCACACAACTTTAATTATTGAAAGCTTGAGTCAAAATTGCCAGAAACATGTTTTCCAACCTTTTCCAATTTTCAGCCCCTTTAATGGTTTTGGTTTTGTTTTGTTTGTTTTGTTTTCCAGCAGAGGTGTCAGTTCCTGTATATAGTTACCCTCTGCAGACCCCTTAAAAACACCCTTTGAACACATAGGTAGCAGGTTAAAAACTGTAAATTTGACATATCTCAAAATATTTGTTTTTCTCTAGAGCCCTTTGTCCTGGCATCAATCAAACCTTACATAAAAGGCTGCATCTAGCCCCTGTGTTCAGAAAAAGCTGAAAAACAGCAACTCTGACTGTTTAGTATTCAAAATTTTTATTTGAAGTAAAATTTCATTATCTTTGAGCTCTCGCTTACAAGTTTTGAATTTTTGATGTTGGTAATGATGTATTCCTGACATTTTCCTGATATTACATGCCTTATGTTGGTCCTCTATGCATTGTAATCTCAGAATTAAAAATATATTTTTGTATTGAAGTATGATTTTGTCTCACTCTTTCTGCTTGTTCTCTGAACCTTAGAAAACCTGGGGAAACAGTCTGTTCAGAAACATCAAAATATAACATTATAAAATTATATAGTTACATATGCAGAATTGAGGTCCAGATTCATGCTTGCTCCTGGGACGTACTCTGTTCTAGCAAATTTGAACTCATGTCTATTCTCTGTTGAAGCCTATAAGAATGACAACCTGAGGAGGCTAGAGAGAGCCAGGAACAGCCATGAAACACAGCTTTAAAGGCTGTATTACTCATGGTACCAGAAAGAACAATGGGCATAAACGGTTTGCTTTGTGTTTATAGCTTTTACCTTGGTATGTTGTTTGTCTTATAATAAACTTCTGGACCCACTAATCATCCATTCAGAAGAGCTTTCTGAGCTGTGACTGGGGAAAAGATGAATGTGTCCAGTTTTTAAATTATGCAGTGAAACGCTACTCTGCATCTTATAGCTACAGCATGATATATTAGCTAATAAAACACAACACGAAGAAGGGCTTTGGATGGTGAGCTGAGCAGCCAACGGTCTGCTGAGAAAAATGTGAAGGAAGGATTTGGTGAGCTGTGCAGTGAAGGGAAGCAGTCCAGGACAAAGGCTGAAGGTGTTAGCCTTGGTGAGGCCTGACAGGTAATGGGAGTTGATGGATGAGGGGCTTTTGAATTAAAGATCTGTGCTTGATACGGTCATAAGAGAAACTGACTTTGTAGGACTGTAATGAGCAGCGGATGAAAGTGATGATGATCTGTTTGATGCGACAAGACAAAACACCACCAAAATCTCTTCGAAACTGTAATATATCTCAAAAGGATACAATGAGAACTGAAGCTGGTGAAGAGTCTGGAGAACAAGTCTTTTGAGGAGTGGCTGAGGGAACTGGGATTGTTTAGTCTGAAGAGGAGGCTGAGAGGAGATATGATCACTCTCTACCTGAAATAGGCTCAAGTTGTTACAGGGGAGGTTTATATTTGACTTTGAGAAGAACTTTTTTACTGAGAGGATTATTAAGCACCGGAATGGGCTGCCCAGGGAAGTGATGGGGTCACCATACCTTTAGATAGTCAAAAGATGCATAGATAAGGTGCTGAGGGGCATGGTTTAGTTTAGTGATGGGCTTGGCAGTGTTGGATTAGTGGTTGGATTTGATAATCTTTTCCAACTGTAATGATCCTATGATTCTAAGAGTTGTCACTCCACCACAGACAGCTTGACCACGACAGAGCTACTGTTACCATCCTTACATACTAGAGTAGCATCTGTTACCAGAGAGTAACAGGATTTTAGGGACTTGGGAAAGCAGTAAGGCCTTCTCTGAAACACAGTGACATATAGGGGTTGGGATATAAGTGAGAGGCATTGTTTAATTATTTAATTTAAACTACATCAGGCTTGGAGGGAGTGTTCAAAAGAACTTGAGGTTCTTCTCTGTATTGTGTCAGCTTTCACCCTCATTTCCAAACTCACCAGGGATTACTAGTGGCTGCCCTGGCTGTTTGTCTAATTGTCTGAGTTGCTCTGTTTCATTTGGTTTGATTCCTCTAAATAAAGCCTTAACATTATTACTTGGAGTGACTGCAGTATTCACTGTCTGGTTTGGCAGCGGAAAGAAATTGTTAATTGTTGCAGTTTTGAAAAACAGACTTCTCCAAGATTAAATATCTGAGGGTATTAATTGTAATGAATCAGAGATTTTTGATTCTGAATCACAGATTAAAACCCAATCTGACAGGAAGAATAATACAAAGTTGCTACTTCTTGGATAATGTTTGGTAGCATACATGATGTTATCCTAGCTTCCTCAGATGAAGCCTGACCCTTGAATTGCACTAGTTTGATCAGTTTTGAAGGTGAATGAGTTAATCTACTCTGCAGCCATGCTGAGATGTTCACAGATGAAATGTAGCAATGTAAGCAGAACTGCTGGAACACTTCCTATGAGCACTTATTTTGTCTGTTCATTTGTTTCAGTGGTCAGTCCCATGGCTTGGTTCAAACAGCCTTTCATAGCTGCTAAAGTAAGGGAAATATTGGGACCTTGCAGCCAACACGGCAGTTTTGAGGTCAAATTTGCTTTTAAACCTTTGGGGATTGGTTGTATGGCCTAACAGTGTGACTGACCACAAACATTAAACTATTAAAAGATCTTTTTCGTTCTGAAAAGACAGTTTCTTAAGCACCAGAAAAGGCCATAGCTACAGGGTCACTGAAACCTTTATGTGGTCCCCCATTCACAGTCACTCTGAACACATCTTTTCTTCCATGACCTTGTACTGTTTTTCTTTCCTGTAAAAAAGCAATGGCTTCATTAAATAAACCTGACCAAACTGGTCCCTATTGCACATCCATTCTCTGTGTACTAAGGGTCAAAAGGACTGAAACAAAAAGCTATTAGTGTAATGAGCCTTGTGATATGCATAAAGAACATGAACTAAGATTATATATATTGAGAACTGGAGTTTTCTGAATTTCAAGTACCTATTTTTGCACTGGATTAGCATTTTCACTACCGCTCCAAGCTTTGTTAACAGTGCATCTTGCAGCTGTCCAGAGTGATCAGCAGCAGGAGAGGGACCCAAGCATTGCTGCTATTTGGGCTTATGGAATGCCAAAAATGACTATGAACTTGTCACTGGAGAGGCATGAAGCACTTTGGAGCAAGTATTTGCTGACAGCAAAAAAACAGTGGACTCTCCAGGCTCCAGACAGGGATGTGCTTTAGTGGGTACAATCCTTTACCTGTCTTTGAAGCATGACCTTTCCAGCCTCTTCTTTTCACTCTTGGAACGCTATTCAATAAAGTGATGTCTGTATCTTGTCATCTTGGGTGGGTTTTGCAAACCACGTGGAGTTCTCAGAGGCCACAGCTACACTTAGCAGATTTGGGGTAGATTTGAGATATCTGCAGGAATGGCAGTGGAAGCAGTGTGTGCAGTACATATATATATATATATATATATATACACACCTAGTCCTGTCTCTTCCCCACCCCAGTTCTCCTCATTCAGATAGCCATTTTTCTCCTCCACACAGTCAGTGTTGTCATAGCCCCCCTCCCCATACCATCAACGTTCATCCCTACTGATCTTTCCTCTACTTCTCATCTGGTCTCAGCATCTTTCTTCTCCCCAAATCTGTCTCTTTGACAGCTAGACTATGGTCCCATATCTTGACTCCAATGTCATGCCTGACTCCCCTCTTGCTACCCTAGGTACTCAGTCCATCTTTGTAAACCTTCAGTCTCTGTCCCCAGCCTCAGGTGTTGTTTCACAGTCTAATCTCCTCTTATTCCTCGTCTTGCTTTTCACACCTCTGTACAGTTCTAGGAGCTTCATTCTCAGGGAATATGTTCAGGAGGAGAGAAATCCTGCGAAAGTAGGAGGAAAGAAGTGCCTGCTCTTTGCTTCAGTATGCCATCCACAGGCTAGCAGAGACAGAATTGTAACTAAAGCGAAAGTCCTGCTCGCTCATAGGATAGCAGGTACATAATGCAGATGAGCATTAGTAAATCTTCAGAAAATCAGACAGTGAAGCTTTATGTAGGCTGAGTTTTACAAATGCAGGTGTGCTGATCTAACAGCTCATTCCTAGTGTGAGGTCTCCCCATCTCTTCTTCCCAAAGGGCCTGCTGCCACCATTTATCTTTCACCAGCTTTTGTTATCTCTCCAGTCTACTTATGATCACTGGCAGAAAGCTTATCGAGAAGCTTTCTGTGGGATTAGTGAGCTGAGTTATGGAGCCCACAGAGGAGCCTGAGAAATGACACATGGACGAGGCTGAGAAAACGTGCTCAGGAGAAGGAGCTGGTCAGGGACCTCGCCATTCTGTTAGCCCAGAGCCCCTCAACAAGCTCAAATGGTTGGAGAGAGGAGGTCTCTGGATCTGGTAAGATTGTGCCTACAGTTTTCCAAGGCCTTGTAATGTGGTTAAACTGTGGCAGGCATTCACAAAGGCAAATTTCATGTACCTTTTTCGAAGGGTAAGAGCGTTAAAGCCTCTCTGAGAAAATTACCAGAATATTCTGATGCACAAAATATACCCTAGCTCTGGTCTTAGAGATAAGAGAAACTTCTGGCTGAGTTTCCCTAGTAATTCAAGTTTAGGTAAATACACAGTTTGGATTTTTTAGCTAAAATATCAGATATTTGGTAAAGGTACTTAAACAATTTTAAGCAATTTCAACAATAGATCAGCCAGCCCCACCTGCAAGAAGTGATTTGCACCCTTTTGGCAGAAAGATCTACAACTGTGTGGGTATAAGGCAAAGCTGGGAAAATGGTGTTGTTCACTATTTCCCAATGAGTCATCAACAGTTTTTTAAAAATTTTGTAATAACAATTTTGTGGGGTTTTTTTTTAGAACACATGAGATGTTTTTCTTCAAAAAGTATCATTATAATAATGGAGTGGAAATTCATGTGCTTTTCATCTGCAAGGAACACAAAGAGACTATGTAATGTAAAGCAGACCTTAAAAGAGACAAATAAGTATGTTAAATAAAAATGCTGGTAGAATAAATCTGGAGGAAAATGTTTCAAGTGCACATTGAAATCCTTTCATATCATCTGAAGTATATGAGCTAGACAGAGAAAACTATGCCAAGAGTCACAGAAAAGTTGATAGATATGCTCACACACCCAGGACTGGTAAGTTCTGTACAAACTTCTTTCATAGGGTTTTGATTTTCTTCTGATAAATATTTAAAAAGAGATTTGTCTTACCAGACTTTAGTATGAGGAAGTGAAAAGAGCAGGGGTTTAATATTAATGTGTTCAAAAGAGCTTTACAAACTGTATTGTTTTGTTTTGTTTTGTTTTACTTTCTTTTATATGGTGTGCAGATAGTGCTGCTTACAAACTTCCACACAGACTCTTTGCCACCGTATCCTGCTCTGTGGTTACAAGCCACTCATGTAGAAGTCTGAACCATTAGGGCAGCTACCTTTCCCTACTTTTCTCCTACCGCCTCTCCCAGTCTGCAGAGCTCTGGAAACGTGATAGCCCAGGCCTCACCCTGCTGGTGGAAAGTTCATGGAAACCATCAATCAGAATTAGTTGCCTTTAGCAACCAACAACAAATCTGCCACGGGGATAGAGAGTATGTGGTTATTGCTATGTTGATGTTCAGCTGAGAATTCCTGGCATCAGGAAGGCTTAACCTGTAGGAGCTTCCAGAAGGAACAGAAGTATTAAGTAATGTCTGCAGGGTGTGATAGGGTGTGTACTCCTCCAGCTTGTGTACACCCCAGTCACTGTCACATACAGAAAAAAGAGACCCTAAGGCACTTTGCAAACTTATGACCAGGGGATTCCTCATTTGAGGTGCTTATCTCAGTTGGGGGCGGGGGTGGGGTGGTGGTAAGGCATGCTAAAAATGCTACTGCACAGCCTGCCTTGCAGGATTTCTTAGGCTGAAAAATTTGCAGGAGTGGAAATACCACAGTCAGCCTTTCTAATAGCCTGAATAAAAATACATTTTAATATTGTTGTTGCTGACTTATTATGTAAAACCTTAAACATCTTGACAGGGGAACAGATATATATGTATTTATAGTATATATTTGGGGGTGTGTGGTATTTATTTATTTATATAAACTTGTATAGAGAAACTGTATTTAACTCTCAAAATTTGTACCAGGTTGTCCTTGATGTATGTGCCATACTGTCTCCAACCTCACCTCAGACCACATTCTGCCCCTTCACACCACAGTCAAGTAAGACAGCACAAGCTGCAAGACTACGAAGCATAGAAATGTGGACAGAATTGCACTCATTTGTATGCCTTATCTGCAGAGCACTTGCTGTCTCCCAGAGTGAGACATACACTTCAAAATAGGCTCAGGTTTCAAAAGGAGGAAAAGCTTGAACAGGATGATTTCTCTCCATTCCTTTCCTTCTCTGAGCACCAGATGTGGGGAAGGAGCCTATTTTGCTGGAAAGAGGCAGAGCCGTTGTTACACAGATCACAACATCTCTGTTCAGTACAACTCACCCTGCCTTTGGGGAAGTTCAGCAGTTTCAACATAGTCTTCTGGATTTTCCAGAGGGTACACTTTACGAGTTAGTCATTTGGCCTGTTCTCCTAGTGTTCTTTTGAAAGGACCACAGCATTTTCAAAGAGGTCAGAGGTCAACACTGGCTTGGCTTGGCATTTACACTTGTATTTTTTATCAGGAGATAGTGGAATGGCATCCAGTACTGGTAAATCTGAAAACAGTGGAATATTTTTATTTCCTCTGAAGTGTTTTAGAGCTCAATTTCTCACACTTATTCAAAAATCTAAAAATAGTTCTCTCCTTTCATCAATTCATTAGCATAACCAAATGTGTGTACACTGCACCTTGTTATCAACATTCTTAGCAGTATAAGTGCTGCTGCAGAGTAACTGCCTGACCACTTCTGCCAGACAATAAAATGACAGAGAATATATTAATTCAATTTACAGAGCAGTTATTTTTTAACTCTCTGCCTCTCTCAATGTTTACACTTGTCTGAAAGATACAGGAGTGCCTGAAGTTAAAGGAACTATGTAGGTTCTGCTATCTGAGCATCTGGTTTACCATTTGGTAGGGCAGGGCATCAACATCCTTCCTGAACATAACAGGTGTTACAGTGCTGAAACTAGAAGGGTCAAAAATTATTGGTTTTTTTACTTCCTAGTAATAGGACAGAGAATTTTTATTGCTAATCAGATTCACTAGGAAGCATATATAGTAGATTTTCCATTAGATAAACAGAGAAATGTTATGCAATATTATTCTTAATTAACACTAGGGGAACATTTTAAGGTGTCCATCAAGATCATAATCTCATTCTGTTGGGCTAAAAAGGATATTCCTTACCTTGAAGAGTTTAAAACCTAAAGAGACCAGAGAGTCATAAAAATCAGCAACAGCCCACTTTTCAAACAGATAAATTAGATCTGCAGAAACCCTGTGTCCTTTTCTACAAGTTTATCCCTTTTCCCAGAGATTCTTTGAATGATAAGACAAACTTTAGAAGCATTGTACACATGATCTATTCTTTGGAAGGAGAGTTCCTTAATGTGTCAATTAAAATAATTAAGTTACCTTTGGTCCTCTTGGTTTATTTGGAGACCTCAAAGTACATCAGCATACACATAGTAATAACCGATAAGGGAATAAAGTTATAAACAATTCTAATTTGTATTATGCTGGGTACATCAAAAAGCTACTTTTCCACAATCCGCTTATTTCCTTTGTAATCCTCACACAAGAACTCTGAAAAATCTCCTGGGAGCATAAAGACAGAAAAGAATCAAAGAAGGGGGGGAAAGGGAAGCACATTTAATAATTGAGGAAAATCTCATTTGAGTGAAGGCTAATTTATGAGCACATGGAGCTTTGCATGTTTCCATGCAAAGGCTCTCAATATGACTGGAATGGAGAAAAAACAGTTGCATCTAGCAGATATAGACTATACAGCTAGCATCTACACCTGAACTGATCAATATTGTGGACCTAGGGAAAACCTGAGACTAGGATGGATGGATTTTGTTATAAAAGGTATACATGGAAGCAGAAAAAGCTAAAGCAGATTCAACCCTCCTATATGATTCAGAAAATAACAACTTCACGTTTGGTGGCCCTAATAATGAGAACTCATCTGTTTCCAGCATGATTCTGTGCCACAGAAACTAGGTAAATTCAGTTATTTTCAGCTCTATTTTTGAGCCAATAGTGAAGAGGGCCCCACAAATCTCTATGAATTGAAGCTGCTATGTTTTGGACAAACCAGTTTTAGTGCTGGTTTCTCCTGTATTTCCACATACCACACAATCCTTGGGACAGAGACTAGTAGGTAGCTCCTGTTAGCCTTCTGAGTGTCCACTTCTTCCCCATTTCGAGAGAGACAGGGTACTTCTGGAGAGAGTCCTGTGGAGGGCTACCAAGATGAATAGGGGACCAGAATATCTTTCCTATGAGGAAAGGCTGTGAGACTTGGGGCTGTTTAGCCTAGAAAAGAGATAACTGAGGGGGGACCTCATCAATACTTACAAGTACCTAAAGGGTGGATGTCAAGAGGATGGGTTGATACTTTTTTTCTGTAGTGGCCAACAATAGGACAAGGGGTAATGGACATAAGCTGGAACACAAAAAGTTCCACTTAAGGAAAAAGTTTTTTACTGTAAGGGTGAAGAAGCCCTGGCACAGGCTGCCCAAGGAGGATGTGGAGTCTCCTCTGGAGGTTTTCAAAACCCGCCTGGATGTGTTCCTGTGTGACCTGATCTAGGTGGGCCTGCTTTAGCAGGGAGGTTGGACTGGATGATCTCTAGAGGCCTCTTTCAACCCCTACCATTCTGTGATTCTGAAATGTGCTAGATGAACACTCAATGTAGAAATGTATGGTAGACTTAAAGGGAAGTACAGATCCATAATTGTGACTTGCGTTTGGATAGATTTCAATATATTCTGGATTTATTATCCTTTATTATGGGGCTATTATATTGGTTCTTAGTATTTTTGGAATAAGTACGTGTTAATAACCATTTATGTTGGGCTACACACATGTGGAGGGTCCAGCGTGTTGTAGAGAAAGCACTGCACATCCAATGCACAAACGATTTGTGTATGCATGGTAATGCTAATACACCCAGGATGTGTAGGAATCACTGGGAATATGTTAAGTTTTATCTGTGTGTGCATAGTGACCAACCATACAGTATAGTAAAATATACTATTTAGTTAGACTGTTTGGACAGAAATACTGTTCTGACTCAGTTCCTGGAAAAGTAAAGAGTTCCTAGGAATATGTCTGAACTTCTCTTTTAACCTCTGAGATAAAATTTCTGACTTGAAAATCTGGTCACATCCAGGAAATCTGGGCATATGTATGGTAGTCCTGCCCAAACCATATCCTGAGTTCCCCTGATGGGAAATCAATGGGAACAGAAGTGGATTGGGCTGACATGCAACTGTTTGCACAGACATGCACAATGCAATGAAACACTGGGCTACACTTCTTGCTCAGTACTATTGCTCCTAATAGTTAATCCACACCCAGCACAGATGGAAGAAGGAAAACCAGCCACAAGAAACAGACAATAGGCAGAGAAATGACAAAGCCAGTCTGGGAAGGAGTGAGTTTTGGGGAGTGTAATGCTCTTGGCAAGGCTGTGGGGGTCCTACAGACCCTGATGACCTGGCAGACCTTGTAGCACCTCCCTAAGGGCAGTGCCTGTGTTGCTTTTCTTCCCCCACTTTGCAAGATTTTGCAAATAAAGGCTATGTGTTGAAGGCAGCTTCTTTTTTTTTCTTTGATCTCCCTGAAAGCAGAATATAATTTCTTCAGCTTTTTAATTCTAAAGTATTTTAATTCTGTAATGGCATTTATTCTTCAGGCTGTGAATTGACCATAAATAGTTCTCTGCATGAATTTGCTATTGGGTCTGTGGTATTTATTAAAGTCAGATAAAGTACCTTAGGCTAAACTGCAGCCTTTTTGGTCTCTGTTCATAGCACAAGGGAGTCTGAGAGGGCCTGAGGGGATCTCCCCACTTGAAAACACATCACAGTTTTCTACAGTGCTTCCTCACTGCATCAACAGCATAGGAGGGCTGGGAGAAAAAGAAGGAATGACTTGAGCATGCTACAGACCAGAAATCTCCACCCCAGTAAAGCGGATAGCAGCTGGAAGAATCTTCCATAAATCAAAATAACTTGGACTTACAGATAGATCTCAAGGTACACCTCTACTCTGAAAAGTGAAAGTGGCATCAACACTGCCCTCGTGCTTTCAGATGCTGTGTTTCCTGTGGTCCTTATTGTTGGAAGCATGGTGTGAAGTATTGTCCACCTTATTGTGTGCTCTACTTTTGACAGCATCAAAATGTCCCAGTACAGAACTGCCAGGGGTGCATTGGACTGGCAGCACTGCTGTGGTGTCAATGGGGTAGGGATTGACAGCACCAGGCTGGGCTGAAATGTGGTCCTGGGCCACGGGCAGTATGATGGCAACCCCAGGGGAGGCTGTGCAGTGTCAGTCATGGCTGGCAGAGGCCTCAGAGACCTGACAAAAATTGTTTTGTGCAAGTTGTCTGGTTTGTACTCATTGTACATGAACTTATGTACCAACACAAATGGTCTGTGGTGGATATTCATGGATGAGCCTTGCTGACTTAGGAGGATGCATGCCGATGGAGCTCAGCATACTGCACAAACCCTGAATAAATGCATAAAGTAATCACAGTCACTGCTTCAAGTAGCCCTATTTACAGACATTTAAAAATAGCAGTGACTAAAGCAAACTGCCTTGAGTTAACACGGTGCCTAGAGCTGTCATGCACACACCACGGATGGAAGCAGTTCTCATCCCTTGGAAGTCAGTGGTCAGACCCTTCTTTAGAACATTTTAAATTAATAACGTTCTTTATCCCCACAGCAGGGCTACTTAATTGTGGGCTGATTTTGCTGTACACTCATTTTGACACCTACATGTATAACCCATCTTAATGCAATCCCATTGGTGAGATCCACAGACTGGGAACACTGGTTACAGAAATGAGTGCCTGAGATTTAATGTGTGTGTATGCCACCTCCACCTTTCACATCAAGAAAGGCACAAATCACAGTATCAATCAAGCTGAATCTGCTATCGCTGAATTGTCTGCTGATTTCCATGTACTGCATTAGTTTACGCTTTTACAGCGAACATAGTGTCACAGAAGAAGCCATGACACAGAGGAAATATAAACAGCTGAAACGTTTGTCTCCATGGACCAAACCGTAAGCCACTTTGGAGGCAGGTATTGGCTTGAAGTCTGATGCAGCAAGATAAAAGAGTTTCCCTGTAAAGGTTAATTTTTTTGGAGGCAAAGCAGTCCATATACCAATAATGGTGTAATTTTTTGTTACTTGGAGAAAATGTGTAACAAAGATTACCAGTGTGTCTACTGCATATTACAAATAAATCCCATTCCATCTTTCTGTCTCTTTCAAGAACTTTCTAGAATTCTTCCACCACAAAAGGATGACTGATGTGGGATGCATAGCGTTCCTAATTTTAGCTTTATGGCTATATTTGTCAATCTTTGAAGTACATTGATAATAACCAGAAACAGATGGATCTTCTGTCAGCAAAATGGGAAAGATAGGTGGCACGTAGTCATTGAATTGAGAAGCTGAATTAAGAAGCTTCATTGCTGCCTGTAATCACTGATTGGCTATTATCTAATGGCAGAAGAAGAGATATTGTCAATATCTGGTGGTTTCAATTTCCAGTATTTTTAGGAGATGCATCAATTGAAGCAGTGATTAGGCAGAAGTGGACCAAAACCGTGAGTTGATTATTTTTCGACAGTACAGTCTCATTTTAAAATGAATGAACACAAGTCTATAAATTTATTTGGCTGTAATTTCAGTCTGCTTGTACATTATGATCTTGCTCTGTTTTGCAAACATCAAAGGGAACTGATTTATGTCAAATGACCAATGCTCTTTTCTCCTCTACATGAATAATTCCTGGAGCTGATTTGTGCTGGGAAAGAGAAACACCTTATATTTCTGTTATGTGCTTAGATACAGTTTAGGGCAATTAGCTGCATTTAGGACACTTCAGATTATTGTCTATTCTTCTGACAGGTCAAGGAAAGTAGCACAGCAAGATCTGTTTTGAAAAGGACATTATGAACATGTCCAAAGCAGTTCATACAGCTGGGTCCAAGTGCTTAATTTCCAAGGTCTTTGTTTTGGTATGAAATGATGACTGAGACGAATGCCCGTATACATTCATCAAAAGGGGTAATTTCTTGGCTGCCTATTCAAACAACGCCTCTGACACTGTTTCCGGTTTGCATCCCCAAGGCTTACAGCAGATGTTTGTTTGATGGGCTCTCATCTCCACTGTTATTTGGAAAGTCCATTTGGAAATAATAGGTCCATTACAAACCACAGAAAGCAGAGGCAACATTATCAGAATCATTTGCCCTGGGCAATCCAAATGAAATATCTGGGGGGAAGGACATCTAATCACTGCATCCATTAAAACTATTTTGTGAAAGTGCTATGAAATAAATGTGTTCATTTTCTGAAGATTCCTTTGTCTCTCCTTCCCAATGCTACTAGTAGGTTTTCAGTTTTGCTGGGTGCCTGAACATGTAAAGACTGTATGTTCTTAATGCAGTTGTAGCCATTGCTGTGATATTTCATCTAGTAAGGCTACTTTTTGGAGTTGGAGTAGAAAAGCAGTTTAAAATGTGATTACGTTTGTCTGTTTTTAATGGTCTGTTAAGACAGTCCTGAGTTCCCTACTCTTTTTAGAGCCATCACTGTGCCTGAAACTGAAGCTGGTGACAACTGTGTTTTTTAACAAGGATCTAAAAAGCAAGGGTTTAACATGATTTCTTTGACCATCATGAAGAAGTTTTGTGCCATTAGCTCTCCATTTTATTTAATGTTGAGTCACTGGTTCAAACAAAATAGTGATTTAACCTTGACACAGCTCAGTTTAATCTTGTCTATGTAAGTGGCAGCAAAATGTTTCACCATGGGACTTTAATGTGCTTTCAACACAGCTTGACCTTGTCTCCACCTGTGTGACCAACCTAACGTGTGAAAGACAGGATATTGTCAGCTGAACTCCAACTTAAGCATAAGAGTACTATCAAAAGAGAGTTGATCTGTAAGACCTTGACTCTACATGCTGCCTTTCAGCCAAAGTGTTTTCCTGTGATGAGTAAGATTCAAAAAGGTTAGTCACAGACTTACTTTCTTATGGTTGTTTTTTCACAGAACTGAAATAAAGTTTTAGGGAAGAAAAGTAGGGGCTTTTCCATTTGTTTTGTTTTTTTCTTTTCTTTCCTTGGACTTCATTGAAAAGCTTTGAATATTCATTGTCAAAATTAGCAGTGGAAAAACAGAAAAAAAAAAAAAGATGGCTAGTATAATTTTTTATTACAGACAAAACATTTATACAAAAATAGGAATTTTCTTACAAACAGCATCTGCTCTACCCAAGGCTTCACAAGCTGAAGACAGCTCTAATTCTTATCTCTGTCATATCATTAAGATATCAGAGGCTTGGACAAATGATTTGCCCTGGATGCCCCAGTAGGCTAGTGGCAGGGCCCAGAAGACTCCTGTTCTTTGACATCCACTCATGCCTCAGCCTGTTTCCTGTTCCCACCTCTCTGCAGAATAAAGACATTCTTCAGTGCTCTCAAGACAGCTCCAATATTTGGAATAGTCTCTAGTCTCAGAATAGAGGACTGTGCTGATACTAGTATATGTGCTGATAGATGCTGACATTATTTGGATTTAAGTATCATCTGGAAAGATTTTGCTGCAGACTGAGGCACTGCAGCTGTGAAGAACATTATTTAGGGTCATATGCCTTTCTTCTGCTACTGCCTACTGAAGACTTCCTTTAAGAACCAATACAAAGAGAAGGGAAATGTAAATCATGATACTGATGACTTTGCACTCCCTTGTCAGATAAATGGCACTTAGCAATCAGAGTCTTTGTTACACTAACAGTCACTGGACATTTTAAACAGTGATCAGGCCTAATCGGAATGCATCATGCTTCAGTACCTGTATAAAGATTAGACCCTATCTGTCTGTTGTATAAATTTCTGCTTTAGGGGCATCAGGAAGAATCTATTTTCACACTATCTGCTGCTTCTTTAGTTACTACAGGTTTTCCTTTAAAGTGTATTTTATGCTTTGATATGATTTATTGCTGTGGCTTCCTCAGCCTCATTTGAATCAGGATTTAAATAATTAGATTTTAAATATTTTCTTCCTCTTTGCACTGCTGTTATACACAAACAGCTTTTGTAGAATGTGGGGCTTATTATAGCTAGAAAAGAACATATTTTTACACTCTCCAGTGTGGCAAAAATTATTAATTTACTAGGATTACAGTTCTCGGATTGTCACTGGTTAGTGAATGCATCGGGGGAAAGCTGAATGCTTCAATAAACTTAGACAGTAGTCTTTAACTTACATCTTTTTAATGTTACTTACAGTCAAGCTGTGTCAGCTCCTTCATGTATATAATATAATACATACAAAGTAATACATGCTTTTAATACTTTTGCTTTAGGAATCTTGACTGAAGACTTTCCTTTCTCTTTGATGGTAACCAGCATATATGTTTTCTCCAGGTTACAAGGCTTCTTGTTTACATCTCTTCATGATTTATTGAAGGACTAGGTGAAGTAAAGCTTCAAGCACCATGATCAAATGTTATGAATGCATTGCATTAACTATTGCAAGGATAAGTTTAATTTGACACTGATTGGATCAGTGAGAAGCTAGGTACTACAGCAGAAATGTATTGCAGGGATTATCAAGAGTGTATGGAAGTCCCAGATGCTCTTCTCTGCCCAGATCCGATGCTGTTATTACCTGATGAGGTGGCACCTCAGAAGATATGTGAGTATCCAGGTTCCACTGCATCTTGTTAGGAATGGGACAAGTGGTTGGCTCCCAGCAAAGGAGGCATAAGTCATTTGACACTATTGTCTCCTTTCTGAGTGTTGCTTCTTTAGTTAGCTCTAACTTGGTATTTGATCTGGACTCTAAAGTTCGGGTTTATTCTCTTTTCTCTTAGGAACTATCTTTGAAGCTATCCACAAACTTTATCATTCTTCTGTGCTTTCTCGGGCATTTAAAGCGATTGGGGAAAGGAAAAAGAAAAGGTAGCAACCCAGTAATCCTGGAGGTGAATTGAGAGACTGCAATCTGGATTGTAGTCATCTATCTTCCCTGTACTCCCTGCCCAAATGCTATTGAATTAACACACTTGTATGTACCCAGTGCATATAACAAATAATGAGGTGTCATGTTGAATTCATAAACAATAACAGAGAAGCCTCTTGGTTGTTCCTAGTACCGATATACATTATGCAGCCTAATGTTCTTCAGTGTAATTGCACATCACAGACCTTCCCTGTAGACCATGTTTCTTAGCTCTACTCAGTATTCTTTAAAAATACATGGTATGGATTTATGTTCTGGTAGCTTCTCCTTGGGCCTTGTAAATGTAAGAGCTGGAAATGAACAGTTGTGTAAGAGACACACAACCTTCAACAATATTTTTCCTGTCCTGTTGGTTCTCCACATCCCAATGGCCAGATCTTAGGCATTTTTGGGACACCTTTGCAGCATCTTTCCCTGGGGACCCATGAGCCTGGCATAAAGGAGCACCTGGATAGCACAGAAGATCAAAGAGCTTGTTCATCCTCTCAGACTCCTGACTCAATCTTTGCAGCTGGTTCTGTGAGGAGAGGCTGGGAAGAAACTAGTGATATGGTCTGTTTTTGCAAGATCTGCTGCATTCTGCAGTTAAATGCAATTGTCAATACCTTTAGGTAATTACACTGACACATGGACACAGAATAAAAGTGAAATTTGAGGAAAATAAAGCTACAAATGAATTTATACAAGCTTGCTAATCATCTGTCCCAAATAAAGTATAGCTTTAAAAGGGCCTTTAACTTGTATAGGGCCTAGCACAATGACAAGCTCTTTTGATTGAGAATAACCAGGAAAACTTGTTGAAAATGTGATATGCTGGACTGGATGGAGTGGTGGAGGTTTTTTCTTTTTCACTTTATTTTCAATTATGATAGATTATCTAGTCAATATGATCACCTCCTTTGGAAGGCATTTATAATGATCACTGTCAATGTTTATGATGAAATAAAGCACTCTAAAATTTATTCATAGTCACCGAGACATTTTTCACTTAACATTAGTGCGCTCAGTGCAGATTAGAGTCAGGTATGTTAGCCAAGAAAAAACTCAGGCCTCAGTGTAGTTTGAAGGATGTTTAATGTATCTTGACAGTCATTAAGTAGTTGGTAGAGGACTGGCAATGAATTCATTATTCTCCTTATGAGTCAATTCCTATTTATAACAAACTATCAAAAAATCCACATTATAGTATGAAGATTGAGATCTTACATAATGGTTCTTTCACCAGAGGCAGCCATGAAAGGAATGGTGAGACTAGAACAAATTACAGTTAATGACAGACTCATTCTCAGAGAATTAAGCACTTTAATTGGTCAATCAGGTTGGGCATTTGAGAAAGGAAGACTTGCAATTATGTGAAAGACTGCTTACTGCACTTTGGCAGCTGTATGAACTTCTGGCAATTTTTCATCAGGATTTAGATTTGTCATTGTGTTCTAATGCTCATAGATACACCTAGCTAAGAGCTGCTTCTTGACCTCTTGTGTTTTGGGGTTCCTTTGAGGGTGAACGTAAGCTTGCACCTTGTATCTAATTCACACAAGCTCTGTCACTGTACATTAAGTAAAGACTCAGGTACATGCAACAAAATTCATTTTCTGTGTTCCTGTGGAAAACCTTTTTTTCACTCTACTTCAGTTGTCTTCCAGTTAAACATCAAAAGAACTCCACATAATGCCTGCCCTCCCTGCGTGTTTAGTTTGTCATTTGTTCAGACAAGCATTTATCTCTCAATATGTGTTTACCAGCCTGCTCACTACATTGCCTGGTTCTTGGTAGAAACTTTGAGGTGCTAATGTTGTGTTGCAACTGCTTTGAACAGTCTATGATACAACATTTGTATCAAAGCACCATTGTTCAGGTTTTTTGGTGTCTCACAGGAATCAAATAGTTGAGCAGCTGTTTTACATCAGAAAACACTCTGCCTTCTCTCCTCTGGCAAGTCTCATATTAGAAGTGAGGTAGGATTTTGTTCAAAGTGAAACAAGACTCTACCTTGCAGCAGAGAGTTGTTCTTGCTTGATCGTTGTGGGGAACTGGTCACATGCTTTAGATGTAGCTAGTTACTACTAGAAATGATTGCATTACCTTAGTGAAAGTTCATATTGTGGTCTTTGTGCTATGCTTATTCAATGAGCATAAGAAATGTGTTTTTGAAGTACTGGGGAAGGAAAAGCAAGAGCAAGAGCAAGAGCAAGAACAGACAGATTCAGGGGTATCATGGAAGTCTCTGAGTTAAGCAGTCTCATCACAGACCACTCTACAGTCTTGGATCAGGGAGCATGCAACTGTTTTGGGCCAAACATGTGAAGGCTGCAGTAAGGCGATGCAACAGAAGATAAAATTTTACAGTTTGGATAGTTTAGATGTCAGAGGATAAAGGGGAGCTAGTCAGAGAGATTTGGCAATGGACCAGATCCGAG
Source organism: Urocolius indicus (assembly GCA_013401255.1). Classification (NCBI taxonomy): domain Eukaryota; kingdom Metazoa; phylum Chordata; class Aves; order Coliiformes; family Coliidae; genus Urocolius; species Urocolius indicus. The sequence goes on along the minus strand of WBNH01008822.1, from coordinate 207,495 downwards.
GCACTGTGAAATCAGCAGCTGATATTTGCTAAGTTATCTTCTAGGACTGACAAATGGTCACATATTCTCACTTTCCCCAGGCAGATGAATCAATTATTCAGCGCTTGCCATTTAGAAGATGAGATGGTTGTTGGTCCTCACAAAAAGCAGTTACCTGTAGCAGGTGGCAAGATGAGAACAGTGATTAGCAGCAACAACAAAACCCAGAGGAAATCATATACCAAATCAGGTTTGTCTTCTGCTGCTTTTTATGGAGTGAAAGCCACTTCTCCTAAGGAAAGTCACTTCACTTAACTAAGCATAGCAATGATGAGAGCAGGCCTTCCCTAAACCAAACCAGGCCCATGGCCTCACAAGGTGAGGGGTGACTTGTGTGCAGTGAGCGTGGCTGGGGTTTGTCTGTGGGACAGGGACACAAGAAGGAGCAGGAGCAGTTTGGACCAGCAGGCACACAGGCACATGGCTGGGCAGGGAGGCTGCAGCATGGCTCCAGTCAGGCCCTCACAATAGCCCCAGGTAAACAGCAGTTCTCAGAGAGCATGAGCTGCATTTTTTGTTGTGGGCTAAATGATGTTCCTACACCTAGACCTGAGAAAAATCCCTAGCTATTACTAGATGAAGCTGTTTTTTTGTGCATACACAGAGGAGAGATCAGCACTGGCACTCTGTTGAGCACTGAAGAGGTGAGACGCTTGCCACTGCTCTTAGTGCAAGGAGAAGGGAAACCTGCAGTGGCCAAAGTTCCCAGAGGGAACCCTCTGTGATGCTGGGTCTTGCCAGGAAAGAGCTTAAGCAGCAAAATATGTACATCCGGATTCCTTGAAGAAAGTAAGAAATGAAGCTAGGTATTCAGAAAAAGGCACGTAGGTTTCTCATATTTTGGATGTTTACAGAAAGCTGCTGTAAAGATGCCAGTCAAGTGTTGGATGTTCACCTTCCTCTCCTGTATCTGGGCCCCTCCTAGGTTTGATAATAGCCTTGAGCATAAATTACTGCTCACTGCAATCAGATCCAGGAGATGGGTGTGGTGGGGTGTTCCTGGCTGTGGTAGGGGTGTATACTATGTACCCCACGACACAGACGTTTTCTGGAGTTGGTGCTTACAGGAAGCATAGTGCGTGTGTTGAGGGCTAGCTGGGGTTCAGGCACCACCTTGTCAGCACAAAAACAGTGGAAAAAACACAGTCTAGCTAAAAAGCCCTGTTTCTGCCTTTGTGCCAGACCCTGTGTCAGCCATGCTGCCATGGCATCCATTACCCTTAAAAAAACAGCTGGCTGACTGGCTGCCAAAAGAGCAACTGGAGCCTGGGCCTAATGCACTCCTCACTGACTGTATAGCCTTAATCTTACTTGCATGACTATGCAAACAGCACCTATGCCAGTGTGAGGGCATTTGACCTTTAGCGAGATATCTTCCTGTTTGGCTGCTCAGATAGAAGTGCATTCTGCTGCTCCACAGGTACGAAGTCATGGTGTCGGAACAGAGTCCTACTAAGCCACAGTTGGATACAAAGACAGGAAAGGACATGGAGAAGTATTTTCCTTCTCTCCCTGGGAGCATAAGAGGGTGGCTGCTCCTCATGAGGAAGGAATTCCCTTCCTCTGACAACCCAGACAGCAGTTACAGCCGCTCGGTACATGTGGCTGCAGCAGCTTAGTGTTGCATGCAGTGGGCAGCAGGACCATGCTGTTGCTCCCAGCAGCCTACTGCTTCCTGTAAATGTCTGCTTTGCTTGGGCCTTTATCTAGAGTCAGCAGCCCCTTTGGGAACTCAGGTTTGCTTAGGTATAGAAGAGTTTATTAAATTCACTGCAGCTTATTCATTGAACACATTATAAATATTATTAAATGAAATGTAAATGCTTTTGAAATGCAAATACCATCCAGGGTTTTTCTGTCTTTTGCTTTGCTCAGGCTCACAGGATAGGGAAGCTGACTCATGGTAGTGTTCTCAGGAGTCTCCAAGCTTTTAGTGTTCTGGTGTTTACTACTCATAACCACACTTTTCATATTTTGATGAAAAACTGGCCCTGCACCAGGAGAGACGATGTTTATTCAAAATATCTCAGCCTTGTTTATGGTTGTGACAAATCCATACTCAAGGCTTTGCAGACAGCTTAAAAGTCTGGATGTTGATGAGCAAACTTTGATGGGAATCAATTCAATATAAGTCGCTGTATTAGCAGATGAAGTGAGAATGAGCCCCAGTGATAGGAAAAGTCTGCAAAGCTTCTGTAACAGACATGCATTTGCATGAATAGCGTTTTCATGCACTGGGCCTTCACTTTCTTTCCCCTATAGAGAGACATGCATGACCTAACAACTCTGAACTTTTGGCTTTTTGGCTTTTGAGCTTGTTCTCCTTGCTGTACTTGTCTCTTCTCATCTCTTTTTGATGTTACTCACTGTTCTTCCTTACCACTGTGAGCGATTCCCCATGGATGTTGGTGCCGTGCAATGGCCCTGGTAAAGAAAAGGTTTATTCCTCTTCCCCATGATGGTGAGCAGAAAATTTGGCAGATGGCATTCCCGTCAAGAAGTCAGTGCAAGGCATAGCAACCTCTGCTATCTTAGGAAAACTCAAGCAATGCAATTTAACAGGAAACTGCTTTGGTGTGAGTGACTACAATTGTTATTCATAGCTTAGTCTCACATTTGCATTGTTATCTAGCATTGAAATTGTCACATCTCTGTCCCGTGTAAGATTTGTGATTGTCTTGCAAGCTAGAAAGTCACTTTGAATTGAAGGCTCTAGTTAATAATGTACAAGACAATCAGTTTCAGGTGGCTGTTCTCAAAGATACTAAGCAAAGTGTCAAAGAAATACAAATATCATGTGACATGGTTAGTGGCATACAGAAGAATTTAGGACCAACATAGTGTCTTTGGTATCTACCTGGTAATTACTACTACGTTTCCCTGGTTAATTACATTTATACCTATAAGATTACAAGATAATTATATTTGAATTTATTACAGGAAACTAGAAATTGCATGGTTTGTTAACAACATATGAGCAGAGTATAATTGGCAAACATGACATAGTTATTTGTGCTACATCTCAACACATGTATTATTACTTCAAAGATCCAAGATTGTTGTGTGAGAGACAAGCGTGAAGCCTAGCCAGTTTAGTCCCGGGTAATAGGAAAGCAAAACACCAAGGAAAACACGGCATTGTAAAACAACTTGGCAGTTCTCCAGGGTTGGAAGCGTAATCCTAAAAATTAGGTTTTAGCAATGTAGCAATTTGCTACACCCTATTTCCCCTTCTATTTATGACTTTACTGTGCTGGAATGCCAAGAAGCATTTTTACCTGTTGCGTATTTTGTAGGACCAGCTTGATGAAAAGGTATTTTTTGTGATTGTAGCAGACTGGACTTTGATGACCTTAGCAGTTCCCAAGCTCGTTTCCCTGGGTTTTTGTGGGTCTTTTGTTTTGTTTTGTTTTTTTTTTCTTTGAGTTCAGGGAAGATAATGTATTCTGATGGATAGAGCCCAGGGCAGAAAAGTGAGAGGACTTGCATATTAGTATTTGCTCTGCTGCTAAAGGTATTGCCCTTTGACTCCTGGAGACAGATACTATCACTTTAGTGAAACCCTGCCTAGCGCATCCTCTCTCCAAGCTCAGTTAAGCCTTCTAGGCACTGGCAAAACCTGTAAAGGTTAATAATGACACAGCAGAAACAGCCCCCAGTCAGGGATGGGGATAGTGTTCTCAATTAACTGACAGTAGCAGTGAACTGTATACTTCAGGGCCACATCCTTCAGGCATAGATCAGGCAAGTTTTGCTCTGGAGTCAGGGGATATTTAGTCTGAGTGACATATGGAGAATTCAGCTTAGCCCACATTGAGTCAGCAGCACTGGTGCATCACTTATCCAAGACTCCAAGGCTATCACCTGAGCTGAGGCAACAGCTGTCTTCGCTTGGAGTGGCCTTGTAGCAATTTCTAGGTAAATAAAAAAATCTCTCAACTTGGCTTTTTGTTCCAAGACAGAGAGAGAAAGGAAAGAAAGCAAAGAAAGGAAAGAAAAGAAAGGAAAAAAAAAGCCAGAAAAAGCCTCATGAAGTCTTCTCCTTTCCAATAAGCTATCAAGAGTTGCCTCCAGGTTTTTTGCCTCCAGGACTATTTGCTATATGTCCTGGGACTTCAAGAAGATTGAGCAGGATGTTGAAGTATTCAGTGTCAGCATCAGCCCAGGCATTGCTACACATTTTCAACTCTGTAGACATCAGATGAGAATATACTCAGGTGTTTGTGTCTAATAATAGCACTTTAAGTGTTTGATGGCACTGCAGTGGGTATAAATAATTATTTTCACAATGGCAATGTTTCATTTAATCTAGAAACCTTGAAAGAATGTAAAATACATTTAAAATTTGTGACAAGCCAACTAGTAGACAAGCAATGTTAGTTCTACCTAGAGACACTAGAAGTGAAGTACCAGGAAAATTAAGAATTTAGTTTGGCATGAATATGGTGTTACGAATAACAGGAATACAAGAATTCTTTGCTTTAACCTCTTGAGATGGCCAACCCTTCTGCTAATAAGTCTGCTTTGATATTACCTGTGAAAAACCTACTGCATGACTCTGTAACATCTCAGTCCCACAACAAACAATCATGAGAAATACTTGACCAAGAAAAAGGCAAAAAGTAGTGAGCTGAACAATACTGAGGAGCAGCCCAAGGGGCCTGCTCCATGCAGAAGGGGAAAGGAGAGAGATGAGGATTGTCCCAGAACCACATGGCACAGACTCACTGGATCTGAGCTTTGTGAACAGGGCAGGGGCAGTGATAACAACAGATCCTATCCACAGTCCAGTGAACCCCTGGTCTCATGTCTGAGGACAATCCAAGAACAATGCTAGAAACAAGTTCTCCTACAACATAGCACAGTGGAAGAATAATTATGATTATGTATTACAAAGCAGATTTTTTTCCAAATGTTTTTGGAAGAAACTAGATGCCTTCTGGGGAAAATGTTTCCTTATTTGAAAACACTTTTTCTCCTTCAGAAAAAAAAAAAAGATGCAGGGTTTTAAGCAAGCTCTACTTACCTAGTGAACTTTATTTGCCTCTGTAGTGCCTTCAGCATCTAAATTACTCCTTTGAGTAAATAGTCTATATAGCAATGGACTACGTTATGCGACACAGCTGTCTTTTTGTGGTTGTGTATTCAGTCATGTCAGTGAAACTGGGGAAGATCTTGGGCTAGATTTTGTTATCCACGGGCTAATGTTTTACATATCTTTTGGTTGTTTTTTTTTTTTTTTTTTTAGAAAAAAAAAAATCCACTCATTAAAATTAAAAATAAACCAGCAGCAGTTTTTAATCTTCACTGACAATGTGTGACTTGTTTACACTCTGAATGCCTCTCTGTTACTACCAGAAAGAAAAGCTTGAGTCCTCAAGAGAGGACTCTTAAGTCTTGCTGAATCAGAGTTCACTGTAATTACATTTCTTATCTAAGAATTTTACACTGGTATCTACCTGAGGCTACCAGTCTGCAGTGGTAGTAGTTTGCCTGCCAGAAGTTGAGCCAGGAAGTCAAAAGCCTCCTTTACAATCAGTCACTTCAGCAAAATAGGTTCCTGGGGCTAGTTAAGAAGGGAAAAGGAAAACAATGGTTCATTATCTATTCAGAGTGAAGAAGTAGTGACTAACAGGGTCCTAATGCAAATAACTGTTTTCCTATCAGCCAAGTGAGTGCTTACAACAGACTTGTTAAGATACAAAGAAGGGAGGATCTAAGTTTGTTTGCACTTTAGTTCATTTTTGTCTCTTTGCATGGTCAAATTTGGTCCAATTTAGAAGAACAAAAAAAACCTTGCATCTTTTCTGTCACAACTATTCTATATATAAGGAAAAATACCCTACATGCTAGCAGCTCTATACTGAGTATGTTGTCACCAACAACATACAAGCTTCACAGAGGTCTGTTCTGGAAAGCTTTGATGAGCAAAATCCTGCTTTTACCAAGATTGGTGGCACATGCTGCAGCAAGTGCTAGGAGAAGCAGGGCTGCAGGAAGGTGACCAGAGAATTGTCCTTATCAGTCAGGACCCTTTGACACCATGGCTTCTACTCAACAGACCCAAATTAGAGTATCTGAGAGACAAAACAACACTAGTCACACAAAATTTCACTGCTTTTTCCACCCCCACCTCCCCATGATAGGGATTTAAGCTTTCACAAGAGTATCCACTGTAATAGATTCATTGTAAAAAAACCAATCAACTAAAAAAAAAAAGAACAAAAGAAAACTGAAAAAAAACCCCACAAAACCTAACAAAAACAACATCAACTTCTTTCTCCTTTTCTCCCCCAAATATTAGGCATAAGACAGAGTTTTTCCAGTGACTGGAAATAGTTCTTGACCAACCTGATATCCCTCTATGATCCAGTATGACTGTCTGGCTGGATGAGGGGAGAGCAGCTGATGTCATCTACCTTGACTTCAGCAAGGTTTTTGATGCTGTCTCCCATAAAATCCTCATCAGAAAGCTCAGACAGTGTGGCTTGGATGAGTGGACAGTGAGGTGGATCAAGAGCTGGCTGAATAACAGAGCCCAGAGGGTGGTAATCAATGGCACAGAATTGAGTTGGAGGCCTGTGGCCAGTGGAGTTCCTCAGGGATCGGTTCTGGGGCCAGTCTTGTTCAACATCTTCATCAATGATCTGGATGAGGGGACAGAGCGTACCCTCAGCAAGGTCACTGATGACACTACACTGGGAGGACTGGCTGATTCACCAGAAGGCCGTGCTGCCATTCAGCGGGATTTCGACTGGCTTGAGAGTTGGGCAGAAGAGCCTCATGAGGTTCAACAAGGACAAGTGCAGTGTCCTGCACCTGGGGAGGAGCAACCCCATGCACTAGTATAGGCTGGGGATTGACCTGCTGGAGAGCAGCTCTGCAGAGAGAGACCTGCGAGCTGTGGTGTTAGCAAACTAACCACCAGCTAGCAATGTGCCTTTGTGGCCAAAAAGGCCAATGGCATCCTGAGGTGCATTAAGAAAAGTGTGGTCAGCAGGGCAAGGGAATCTAACCTCTCACTACCCCTCTACTCTGCCCTGGTGAGGCCTCATCTGGAGTCCTGTGTCCAGTTCTGGGTTCCCCAGCTCAAGAGGGACAGGGAACTTCTGGAGAGCTACCAAGATGATCAGGGGACTGGAACATCTCTCCTATGAGGAAAGGCTGAGACACCTGGGGCTGTTTAGCTGGGGCTGGATAAGAAAAGACTGAGAAGGGACCTTATCAATGCCTCTAAATACCTAAAGGGTGAGTGTCAAGAGGGTAGGGTGACACTTTCTTCTGTAGTGCCCAGTGACTGGACAAGCCGTAACGCACTCAAGCCGCAACACAGGAAGGTCCACTTGAACACGAGGAATAATTTTCCTGTGAGAGTGAGGGAGCCCTGTGACAGGCTGCCCAAGCAAAGTGTGGAGTCTCCTTCTCTGGAGGTTTTCAAATCCCTCCTGGACACATTCTTGTGTGAGCTGCTGTAGTAGGAGGTTAGACTGGATGATCCGTAGAGGATGATCTCTCCAACTCCTACCATTCTGTGACTCTGTGATTTTATGTCTAAAATTACAGAACCAGGCACTGCAACTCCAACACCAACTAGAAGTGGATAGATGCTAGCCATTCAATGTCAGATTGCTTGTGCCAGCTCTGTTTTGTTTCTCTTCTTAATTTTCTTCATGGATGACTTGTCACAGATCCTCTACAAGAGGAAGAAATATCCTTTGAGTATACATGGCTAAATGGAAAATTGTCAGGGTTGAGGAAGATGTTACTCTATAGATCTAGGCCCTTTCCTTCAAAGGCATTTCTTTAGCTGGTTTTCTGGAGTTTTAAAAGTGCTAAGAAAGCCACATCTCCATTGGTTTATGGCTGCCCTAGGCAACTAGCTCTGCCTCTTATGTGAACTTAAGCAAGGTCTTTTTTTGTTCTGCAAATTGCTATGTGAAAGGAAGAAACTGAAACCTCCATTCTGATGCTTTGACTTTCCTTCCCTGCTAATATAGGAATGTAAAGAGCCTCAGCACTTCTCAGGATTATGTTGTTTGTGGCTATATCTCTATTAATAAACTAAGTGGTTCAATAGGAACTAACTTGCAGCACAGAAGTATTGTTGCTTAGGACCTGATATCTACAGTATATGTGTTTTGGGATGCTCTTTGCTTCTTCTAGCAGACTGAATGTCCATTAGCAAATGGAAGTGACCATTCTGTTTAGTTTTACTTGAAAGAAGTCTTCTCTGTGGGCTGTCGGCCTCTCTGTGTTATTAATCAAAGCACGGCGAGAGGAGGTGATGGGAAGCCTGTTTTTTTGAGCATTACCTTCTGTTCTAACAGCATCTAATGTGGATCAAACTTTCTGGCCAGCACAGAATAGTACTTCCCTGGAGCCCTCCTGCTGATGGTGGGGAAAATTATACTCTCCTTTACAATGACTTATAAAAGGCAAAAATCCCTTTTTAACTCATTGATTTAAAATGTCCACATGCCTCAGCACCTATAGTGGGTTCAACTGCATTGGTTGATAGGGGAGGAGTGGGTGTTGTGTCTGAGGAGAATGATGAGAAAGTACATTGTTTGAATAACCTGAAGCTCAGGTAGGAAAAATCAATATACTATCATGGTGATTTCAGCTTAGTTTGAAAGCTGATGTGATGCTTAATTCATCAATGTTTGTTAAGTGTTTTATAATTCTGTGAAGAAGTTACTTGAGAGTTGTAGAGATTACTTATGGTCTTATGCTGTAAGCTTTCAGGGCTAGGTTATTATTTAACTTACTATAAACTGTGTGCTAGAGCTGTTTCATTAAAGGGTCTGTCAGCACTTATATTCAAACACTTTTTAATAATCTTAAATCTTGTTCCTGGTGAGCATCATGGGAACACTTCCACCTGGACTGATGGTTTCCCACCAGGCCAGGACTGAGAGGTGTTTAAGCTCTTGTTTGTTCTGGAACTGCATCTATCAGTCTTTTAAAGGAGTAGAACTTCCCTGCTGGGATGATGATTTTTTTGGTTGTGGTCAGTTAACTTAATACAGCTAAGGCACAGGAGCTGGCAGGGGAGGGACAATGGAAGGGAATAGAGAAGAGAGCTGAGATCACTTGGGATTGTTTTTGTTTTCCTTTTGAAAGCAAATATACCCAAGAATAAAAGCCTGAGGTCCAATGGAAGTGAAAGAGCAGTACTTGGTCTTTCAGTCAAGATGCAGATACTATGCCAAAAATAGTGTTCATGAAACTGTTATTTGTGATCTGTAATGCCAGATTTTGCAGGTTTCTTCCTGCAGCCTCGGGGTTAATTTTTCTGTTTAGTCTGCTTTTGTTTTCTGGTGAAACCACTAAAATAACAATTTGGCATCAGAAATCTTTCCTGTGCTGGAATTTAAAAAGAACAAGTAAAGCATGAATTAGCATTTGTATTAGAGAGATACTTGAGATAATTATGTCAAAGTCACAAGACAAAAAGACCTTTGTATGTTTTGGTAGTCACCTTGCTGATCCATAATGACACTCTTGACACTGACAATGAAAGCCCAACAAAAGGAAAAGGAGTGGTTCTATGTTTAGGTTTCTGTCTTTGTACTCTAGAGAGCTGGGTGAGTATTTCTCTCCATCTCTTTACCCTTAGGAAAGCAAGAACAGCTTTAGAGCATAGCTGGGTGGGGAAAGGTCAATTGTGAGGCCTTCAAGACCCATTAGTAGGTGAATAATGGTGGCTTCTGCAAGAAAGAAGCTCCTGGAAATCCTCATACAAGGTTTTTGTAAGCTGTTTTTAAACACCACTGATATATCCAGAACAGCTATTAAACTATGTCTCTACTCTCCCTTTGTGCCTAGATGTTTAGCACAGACTGTCTTAGGCTGGGGACAAGGTAGGTTGTGAATGCTGGTGTCCTGTAGTTATTATATCTCTCTGTTTTCTGACTCAAAGTGAGATACATCCTGCCTTAGTTGGCTGCTGGCTAAAATGATAAGGTACTTGAATGCTCTGAGAATGGTTGTCATGTGGATTCCTTGTGTAGATGGACAAGAAGTTGCCAGAGCTGCACAGACTTTTGGAAAGTAAGAAGAAAACGTGAGAGTATTTCTAAGGATTGTCTTGCTTCAGGAGTTGTGGGTTTGTTTGGTTTTTTTTTTTTTTTTTTGTATTTTTAAAATAAGTTCATTTGGCTTTTAAGCTTTCTCTGGCACAGTCTACACACTATTTCCTTTTATTTATTTTCATTTTTACAGCCATTCACTTTGAGAAGAGATTCTCAATATGGACAGTCTAAGAGTCACTAACTCTTTGGGGGGAGGGTTTTTTTTTTGTGTATGTGGTTGGATTTATGCAATCACTCTGTGCACTAGAACACTTAAAGCTGCACAAAGTAAGATAAGAGCTAAACTTGTTGATTAGGGAGCGTGTTGCTTTCTAGCATTGGCTAGAAAGGAATTCCTGTTCTGTATGCACATTGCAGAGGAGTTTTCAACTTTCCCTCAGAGCCATAGGGGATGTGCTAGTGCCAAAAGCAGAACCATTGATTTGAAGTTAATGATCTGAATGGCAACAGCAAAGACAATGATTAGCATTTGCTGGTTTTAATGTTGTTCAAACACCTGTTGTATTGAAGGAATGTAGAATGAAGAAGCCAACAGAAGACTACTGGAGTCTTCCTTCAGATAGAGGAAACAAGATGAGTCTCTTCCTCAGTCTTGTACACAAGTTTGAAAAGCCCTGCATACCTACTGAAAAATCACTGCTAGTCTGAATGCAGTATGCCTTCATTCTTCTGTGGTAAAACTTGGTGCTCCTCAGTGACTGATTTTACTCCAGGTACATTCAAGAATAGAAACAGCAACAAGAACATGACTTCAGCCTGTGTGCACAGTGAAAAAGAAACATACATCTGGAAGAAAGGGATGGTTCTTAACATTCTAGCGTTGCAAGTGGGTAGATAAAATGTGACTGGTTTATTGCAATGTACTGTGTACATCTGTCTGCTTCCCAAGAAAAGTGGAACACAGAAAAGTGTGGGATTTTTCAGATGCAATGGTTTTCATTTGTGTGTTTTCTCCTCTGCTGGTCCACTCCTTGTAGCAGCTGGAGCAAGGGCTGACTATGGCACAGATACGTAACTGTTGGCTATAGCACAGGTAGTTTTCCTGCATCATTCATACAGAGCTGTTCCCATAAGATATTCTACCTCTTTGCACCCCTTTCCGCTCCTTCTCCCTCCCTGTTGGCTTTTCTTTAACACAACACAAAAGCAGACACAAAACTTTCATCACTGCAGTCTCTGCACCACTCTCTGTGGAGGCAAAGGTTTAGTTATGAGTCGGCAAAGCCTGCCGCTTCAGATATTTTAGCCTTTCCCAGTATTCAGGGCAGGGAGGCTGAGGACTGCCTGCAGGAGATCTCAAAGCCTGGGTGGTTGTGAGGTGGTTTCAGTAATGAGAGTCATCCCAAGTGAGTTGATGGCAGTTGGGAGATTTGCTTTAACTGATGCTCTGACAGCATCAGTTCCTAGGTTTATTTGTAAAGCTATCACCATCTATGGACTCCTCATTAGTGGAAGACTGTTTGGAAAGTTGTTGCCACCAGTTTTGAAACAGGGAGATGCTATGCAGTTTCCTTGGGACAATATCATGGACCATGGGACACTCCAAATCTAAGGTGCTTACCCTGTGTGGAGAACAGTAAAGCCCTTAGAGTAAAAAGGAGCAAACAAAAAATTAAAGTTTCTTACTGACAGAAACAATGCATTCAGGGACAAGGTGTGAGTTGGCTGCCCCTTCCATGAGGCACAGGGCAGCACCTAGATGGCAGGTGTACTCACAGGTGTGAGGGAGGTCTGAGCTTGCTGTCACCTCCTCATGCAGCTGGGGTGAAAGACAGTCTGCTGGATGGTAATTACAGCCCTTTTCTACTGCCTGCCCACCTCACTCACAGGAAGACCAGTCTTCTGCACTGGGACCGCTTCCTCTGTGACATGTGTTAGGTGTTAGCTTTGTGGATCACAAGCAAAGCAAATAGCATGGGATGGCTATTGTAGCAATCCATGCTATTCTGCTGCCTAATGCAATTGCCTGCTTTCCCTCTGCCTGGGGAGAGCAGAACCCCTGGCTGCCTGGATGGCTGCCAGTAGGAAGTTTTGGCACCTGCATCAGGTTGACACAAAGTCTTGGCTGGTTTGCAGCTGGAGGTGGGCAATGTGAGTAGGGCAGAGTGGGATTTGCTTATTTTCTGTCTTTTCATTAGTTGGTTTTCTTGGCTGTTCTTATGCATATGTAAACATTTCCTCCCTTTGTTCCCCTGCCTTTGTTGTTTCCCCTGGTGAATTGATGTTGCTGTTATTGAATTATGATGGAGTTTTCTTTCCTTCTTTTTATTTTCAAGCATGAAGTGAGGTGAATTAATTTGTGTATGGAAAATACCAAAGGCAAGTGTTTCCCCTGGCATGAAGGGGAAAATCTCTGCTGATCTTCTCAAGGCCCTCTCTTGCTTTTTGGAGTGTTCTTGTACCAAGAAAATGGACACAGACCAAAGCATATTGGGTTTTTTGTATCAGAGAGATGGTCAGAGCTTAAGCTTGAATTTTAAAATGTACTTATTGCCCTTTTTGGCAATATTCTGTAATGGCAGTAACTAAGGCTCTAGATCTGTATGCTGAGAGGAGGTGTTTTCGATCCAAACCTCACAGGCTTGGCTGCAACATTAGCTGAGGTCAGTCTTATGGGTTTGCTTGCTCCTTTTCCCCCATAGCAGCTCGTGATGCATTAAGCAGACTCCTGGAACCAGAATGATGTGTATGATGTAACTGCCTAACATGTGTTAAAGAGCACTGTGAATCTCATCAGCCAAGGAGTTTGAGCGTGCCCGCTGTCTAATGCTGAGTGCTATTTCTCCCTTGCACCTTCCTTGCAGAGATGGGATTAACTTCTGACACTGTACACAGAGCACTTAGGCTGTCCACCTGAATCTCTATTTGTGCTTCCTATCAGTGTGGAAGAGTGATTCTATCTGAAGCATAAACTATTACCTGCAGTTTAGCCTTGACTAAAGCTTTGAGGCAGCTAGAAAGAGCAATGGTTCGCTTGACCCAGCTACTTGTTATCATTCATATAATATGTATTTGTGTTTAATAATAATGAATAAAATCTCTTTTCAGTGCACTAGAATTTCAGCTCTTCAGTAGCAATAATATCACATAGGGTTTTTCAATGTAAAACAAAGAGATGGAGCTTGTTATTAAAAGATAATTCCTGGAGTATTAATATCTGGTATTGTTACACAAAAAAGATACTTTTACATTAATGAAATGTTATCTAAGATCTCCCACATTTAATTTTTCCCACTTTTTTCAACTCAATCCTAAACCTTCTTTTTGGGGGGGTCTTTTTTAAACTCACATGCTATTATCATGTATTGCAGAAAGAAGACCATAGGCTTGTCCTGCACCAAGACGATGGTGTGTTATGTGAGATCATCTTCCATTATTTTTCAAAGCATCAAGTTATTATGGCTAATGTGGCCTGGCATGTGTGTGGTGACAAGCCATCCCTTATACTGAAAAGCAAGAGGTGCTGCACAGGACAGGGCTATGTGGAAGCTGCCCATGATGATAAAAGCTTTTTTAAGGCACATTTTCACTACTTGGGGTTAAAGCTGACTGCTGCCTTATACAGGTGATGAACTGAAAGGTATGGTCTGAGCAGTTTTACATTACTTTTAATGTACCTATTTAGTCCGTGGGAAGCAGATTGCAACTGAAACGTTTTTCTTCTGTTGACTTGAAAAGTAAATCCCACATTTGCTGCTAGTTTTTTTTTCTTTTGTTCTGCTTTCTGCCCTTTTGCCCACAGCAGTTTGTAATTGAGTCTAGGAAGGAACATAGGCATATGATAGGCTACTCCTGTAAAGGTGGACTTAGCAATGAGACAATTTCTTTCAGCAGATGCATGGCTACAGAACCTGAGTGAGGGTTTTTTCTTTTTTCTTTTTTTTTTTTTTGTGTTAACAAATGTTATATGTTTGACTAGTTTTTTACATCCTGTCCCTAAGACTGTTTCACATCATCTCTTAAAATACTAGAGACCCCAGCAGATGAGAATGGGGCTCATGTGGTCAAAAGCTCTTTCTGTCCACCTAGAAGGAAATCTTTTAAACTGAGTGACGCAAACTTGAGATTTAATGGCTGAAGTTCAGAAAACTTGAGAAGCCAGTGAAGCAGGGGCGAAATGAATTCATGAGTATACTGCAGCAGCCTACCATCAAAATTTGAGCCTCTAATATATAACATGTGTTCCTGCTTTCATTTGTCTGCTTTACAAGAGCTAATACACAGTATTTTCAGGGTTCACAAGGGGGCTTTTCTCCCTCTAGGCTATTAGCTACAGTAACGGCTTATTAAGAAAGTTAGACTTTCTCCCAGCTGGGAGAAAAAGTGGCTCTGAAGGAGAGGGGGAGGAAGAGGAGAAAACTGAACATTTTGTTTAAACAACTTCATAATACAATGCCAGAGGAAATGAATCACGAGAGAGTGATTTCTGCAAGCATGTATGTTTTGCTTTATGAAAACAAAGAGGTTTAAATCCTGGCCTCTCAAGAGTCAACAGGGCCCATGTTTAACTTAGAATGGCAATATGGGGTCCTAGTTCAGTTGCTATGGGCAAAGGAAAGTATTTCCAGAACAAAGGACAGTTAGTTAGGTTTCCAGCTAGTATAACCTCCTGGGGGTATTTCCCAGGATTTTTTTTTTTTTCCCCTAAAATTGAACCACCTTCCCTTCCCCATCCTGAAAAAACAGATCTCATCTTAGAAAATGAGGTCATCCGCCCGCACCTGATACAATCTGGTCTCATCTTGTTGTCACTTGGCACAGCTCCCTGGTTCCTTCTTGCTGTAGGGCTAGCCCAGCTCTGGGGAGTCTTAATGATACTCAAAGCTATGCCCTGCTGAGGAGCTGTAAGGAACCATCTGGCAGGCAGGAACTCTGTAAATGAACCCCTACTTTTCTTGGACTTGCCCTTTGATAAGGTGTGAGGAGGTTGCCTTACTCCCCATTTCCTACATTAGTGATATCCTCAGTCGCTCATTTGGAGAAGACAGAACAGGATACACTCCAGCCCCACACCCAGCATGGCTTGGAGCAGTCTGTTTGTGTATGTATAGTCTGTAGATTATTAATATCCGTTTGTGGGTAGATTGTTCGTGTGGTTTTGTCTGTCTGTATTTCCAAACCATGCTGGCCCTTTTTAAGGGCGGTTTCCAGGAATAAGCCCTCTGTGGGCTTTGAATGACTGATTCATGATTGCTATCCTTAGACTAAGGCTGCTGGATGAGAGGGGTATTTAATCTTGGCCTTTCACAATACCACTGACAGATGTTTCACACCTCTGATGTTTTTTCACAGCACCGTAAGTATGTGCTGATGCTGAACTGGAAATACTGCCATTTGCCCTCTCCATGAGTTCATATGAATAATGGAGACATCAGCTCCTCTTTTTAGCTCCACTCTAAAAACCTTGCCTTCCCTTAGTTACAGATATGCTGGTACTTTCCAGGGGGCTTTCTGTGTAGCTGAGATTGTCCAGTTCATTTATCTGTCAGTAAGACAGCAATCAGTGGGTGAAATTCTTGTCTGAACTTCCATAGCCCGAGTCCTACCTACCTCTCTGTGTGCAGTATTTCCTGTTTCCTGGCTGTAAGCCTTTGAAAGCAGCAGTTAAGTGTTTTGAAGCAAGTCTTTAATCTCTTCTCTTGCATGTTTGGAATGAGCAATGTTTGCTTTGCTACAGCACTTGACTAGCTGTGGTCAGGCAGGATGGGCTGTCATACATGGCATGTAAAGGGAAAGATGTTTGTCTTTAGGTGTTCTACATGACCTTGTTATTCAGGTCAGAACGCAAATTCTTGTGCTTCTGTCTCACCTTAACAAAATTGAGCAGCCCAATAGGGGCTGCCCTACATGGGAGTGATGAGCTGTGACCAAGGGTGATGTCAGCACAGACCATGCAAGATCTTCTTTTCCCAGAGCCCAGGGCTGTGGTGTCTGGTGACAAAGGGATGCTTCACTGACAGACCTAAACAAGGACAGATATTAATCAGATCTGAAATGAGTCCAGGAGAGTCCAATTAGGAACAGCAGGAGACTAGATTGGAGATGGAGCTACCTAGAGTGTTGGTACAAAGAATTATGCAGCATACAGGCACAGGAACAAGTCTGGAAAAACAAAAAAAAGGCTACCTACAGCATCGGTATAGGGCTTTTTGGGAATCCCTGTCAGCAAGCTAACATAGGGCTAGGCACAGGCATGCCAGTGCCATGGCTCCAGCAAGGACTAAAGCCACAGGGCTGAGCTTCAATGCGGCCCGTGGGCAGGGGTTGAGTGTGTAGAGTTCCATGGGAGGCTGACCATTAAGGCCTCAGGTGCCCTCAGAGCTCTGAGAGGTAGAATTCTGTTAATACAGTGCAGAGCTGATGGCCTTTTTGTTTTCATAAAAAAAGGCAGTAACTAGTCAACATGCTATCATAAAACATCACTTGTAGTCCTTTATTTCAAAAGAAAGCATAATTACCTTTTTTTTTGGTCCTAATCAACAGCCTGCTTTCTGAAAAATGATACAAAAAAATGTACTGATCGAAATCCAATGAAAATAAAATGGCAATGAAGTGCATGTGTATGAGAAACAAAACAGAAGAATAATATGAAGTAATTGACTCATCTGTTTATAGGAACACTGAAAATATATTCTTTCTGATAAGTTTTCGTAAGTCTTGTGTCCCAGTGGAAAAAACCAGTCGTGGTAACAGAACTTCTGAACGTGTCTTGCTTTTTCAAAATATGCAAACTTGGGAAGTCTGAGAAGATCCAAGAAGGGTCTTATATTATTCTAAGCCATGTGTCCCTTGTCCTGTTGTCATAGATTTTTCTTCAGTTCTCTATGATAACAGTTGGTTAGCAAAGCATCAGTTCTGCTATCAAGTAAGCAATGCTTCTGAAAGTTAATAAATGCATCTTCATTTGAAAAGTTATTCCTCTTCAAAAGAACCTCAGTAAGAAAATCTATGTGAGAGTATCAGACAAACAATAGCAACATTAAGTGTTTTGAAATGCTGCTCAAAAGAATCTATACATTCTTCTGCTCTTAGCAAAAATATAAGGAATCAAAGTAGAACTTTAACCTTTCTAAGGAGCAACTCTTATTACGACTGTGTATGAAGGAGTGTACTACAGCATAGAGTTGGGCCACAATATGAAGTCTTTAGCCCAGACTCTTGGAATAGGGAGGAGAGGAAGAAGTTGCAAAGATCTAAGCCTTTGCTGTAACTCATCCCACAACAGAGCACTAGAGATGTCTGGTCAAGATATAGAAAAGAGTTTTCATTAAGTACACCCATTAAAAAGTGGGCTTGAATCTTCTTTGAAAAATCATGCTAGATGTGAATCAAAACTAAAGTTACTTTCTCCTGTCGATTTTATTTGTTTCAGCCATAATCAGAAATGCTGAAACACTATTAAAGAGGTTGCTTAGGTTTCTAGTTCAACCCAAATTAGGAAACAGTGGAAAACTCCTTGGATTTTCCCAAATTTCTGGCTCCAAATTGCAGGTACAGGAAGTCTGCATGAGATTAGTTATTTTACAACTTGTAGTACATCAGTCTTGGAAGATCCATGGATTCTTTCTGAGCGGCCATAAAAGATAATTATCAACAGGCTTAAGTGCCCTAAACAGATTTGTACTTCCACTGGAAAACATACAAGGATCCACAAATGTAAACCAAAGAAGGTCTCAAATGAGTGCTTTAAATAACTCTGGGCTCGTCTGTAACAAACTCATCACCTCTCAAGTTTATCCTCAGTTGAAACTTACATATGGGAGACAGAAGTAGAACTTACAAAGTCTGATTTCTTGTCACGCACCCCTGAGCTGATTCTCTGGCGACTAATGATTGCAACCTTTCCCTCAGTCAGGCACTAATTTTGTTTTTTTCTTTTCTGCCTGGGCACTGAGCTTAATTTCTGATGCTATGTAAAACCTGTTTGAAACTAGACAGTAATTTCAAAAGCTATTGGAGGTGAGAGGAACTCTGTGTGTGCATACCCATCCACACATGTGCATATATTAATAAGCTGCTTAAGTTTAATTTCTGTATGAAACAAAGCTAACAGCCCAAGAAAATCAGGCTAAAATTTATTTTCTTTTTTTTTTTGGAACAGCTGTGGAAACAGATATTGAATGACAAATTAAGCAGCCTGTGATGCCTCCCTCCCAGTTGCCATATATTAGCAACCTAGATGCCATAAATGCATAATGGTATATGACCTTTTCACAGATGAATGAATCCTTGTGTTTTGAAGGATTGTTTATTAGAGGATGGATGGATGGGAGGGAATAGATCAGAACCCTCTTCTCCTAATGGCACTGAAACTGTTATTTGCCATGTCACATTGTGATTTGTGTGTCTGCTCAAAGCTTTCATCCAGTTATGGTTTGGTGGCTTTTTTTGGGGTTGTTTTGGTGTTGTTTGTTTGTTTGTTTGTTTGTTTGGTTTTTTTTTTACTGTGATTATCCTAACTTACATGCCTCGGTGCAATGTGTCTGCAAGATTAAGAATTGCAATGACTGAAATTACTCACTCTCATTACAGGCTCTAATTTTACTGTCCAAACTTACCATCACAAGGAGCAATGTTGTTTGGGAACACCTTATACATGTGTTTTTCCTGGAATACTTTAAACAAACATTTTTGCTTTTTCACATACGATTGTGTATGTAGGTGAAAACTGCATTTTTATAAAATCACTTATGCAAAATCTTCTGTTAAATTACTTAGACTTTAATAAATATTAGTTTTTTTTCCAAGAGGAATATCTGCATTTCTGGTTTTCAGTAACATGTTACTAGTGGGAGGATATAATGTGTAATAGGTATTTTTTTTCCTACTAAGGTTGTAAACCTTTACTGCTTTCACGAAATTTTCAACGGGAAGATTTTTGAGTCCAGAGGATGTGCTATGGCCTGACCTACAAAGATCAACCAATCTGTCAATAAATGGCTATTTCACATACTTTTATGTAACAGTTTATCTGAAGCTCTTATTTCCAACGTGAGACCAAGTTGTGGTTAATGGGACTCTTATTCTCTGGCCAGCTCTTCAAACTGTGTATCCTTGAGACATGCATAAAACATGTATTAATTATTGCTTTAGTACATCTACTAGCTAGTTACAGGTGTAGAATAAAACATGGCCAAGGACTGTATTTTACTTCTGGCAGCTGCAGCTATGTGAAATTCACACTAGACTGCCCAGTGCCAAATGTAGTTTGCACAAACAAGCTCTAATCCAGTTTCTTGTCCCACTACAATCTACTGCTATTTGAATCACAATTTCAAAGGAGTTGCAAGATGAAATTAATCTGATTTGCTATAATATATATTCAGGTGAGATGAACTGCATGCTACAGTGCTTCATTCTCTCTCTTAACCATGAAGGGGAAGCTCAGGGTGCAAAGCTCTGGCAGGGGTAAAGTTAATTCCACCCTAGGGGAATAGCCTGCAAGGTTTATACTTGCAAGTTGGTTAGCTTTCTCATATAAAGTCTTCTTTGGTATTCGATTCAGGGAAGCAGCCTTGGCTCTGTTTGCAGCAGCTTTGATGTTATGTGTCAGTGGGGAAATTTGAGGAGGTAAATGACCACAGTTCATCAACAAGTCTTCCTTTACATCATGTTTCTGATCAGCGGGTGTGCTCCTTCTGATGAGCTGCAAATGTGTACTTAATATTAGATTAGCTATTAACTCCCAAAGTCAACAGTTTCCCTGGTAAGATCAGAACACTTAAAACATGACTCTGTATTAAAAAAAAAAAAAAAAAATTTTTTCAGTGTAAAAGAACCCTTACTAAAATATTTACAGATGCTTTTATGATTTTATATTGCTTTCTTAAAACACGGATCAACTGTGATGCATAGGTTTGTGTGTCATTATTCTCCAATCTCCCAGGCCCCTATTCTTCTTCAAAGAGGAAAAAGTATTTCTACTTTTCTAGAATCCAAAGAAGGTCCAGGCTTTTCACACTCTAAGCATGAATTTTAGCCTGAAGACTTAAAACAAATGTAAAGTTTGGTGGCGCACCGTGCTCTCCTTACAGTAGCATTAAGGATATTCTCTTTTGAATGTCCTCTCTCATGCCTGTGGAACATGCAGAGGAGAGACTCCTTGGCGCTTCCTGTAGCTGTCAGTCTACTTACCCACTTAAGTGGAGAAAATCACTTCTCTATTGACCTCACTGTAGAGTGAATTAGGTTCCCAAGTAAACAGCAGCTGCCCTGTAGCAGGAGTCAGCTGATTTTATGCTGCAGGTGGGATTAGTTTCAGGTAAATGGTGTTTCACCAAAGTCAAGACTAGCAGCAAATTATTATATCCCTCCAAGAAGAGAGACTATGTGCTTGCTAGATGTGTGTTATGAGCAACTGTTGAGATGACAAGTTGTGAAATGGATGTTTGCTGGCTAAGGATGAGGAAAATGGTGAGTATGAGAAAAATGGATGTTTATGTATGTGTTTTGGGAACATGCAAGCATTCAGTGAGCAATTGGTAGTGGTGTTTAAAACATGTCAGAGCACTGCAAATCACTGTTTGGCTTAATATTGGGGTTTAACGTAAGTGGCAGGTTGTGACTCCTCAGGTAGATATTTAGAGAGTTCTGCCATAAACTTGCCAGGATCTTGGATGCTTTGAGGGGGAAGAAGGATTGCCCTGACAGTGCTGTTAAATCTAAGCTACTACATCCTAAATAGGTAGGTCTTGACCTCTGCTGGATTCTACAAGGATTCAAAGAGGTCACAGTTATAACGCTAGCTGCAATGAGTCTGTAGTGTTCCTAGCCCTTTGTGGCATGACGGTGGCCTCGTCTGTTTTGGGTTTTTTTTGTTTGTTTTTTTTTACAGTGCGATAGTTTGATACTGTATTGTAAAAGAGATATTTGAGGAGTCTTGTGAGTCTCTTTGACCTGGATTATTTGTCAGTTTTGGAAGCAGTAAACAGTGAGAATAGGGGTAAGAATGAGTACCTGGAACAGTATATGTTTTTGGGGAGAAAGAAGGGAAAAATCACCAACTTCTTCAGCCAGCTTTGTGCTACTGAACATGTTTCTGCTCTTCTAGAGGTCTGCAATGGTTCATTCCTTCAGAGTAAAAAGGATGAAAACATGCTTTAATTATCATCTGCAAATGTTTAAATTGGCCTGAAAATTGCTAAGTGCAGTTAATGGATGGTAGGAGCTCAGCATCTATGAGGCTGGGGGATGGTCAACTTCTACAGTTCCTGCTTGCAGCTGGGGGTTTCTGTTTTAATCCCATCCCAGTCTGAGCCAGGTTGCTCCATGGGTGGGTCATGTGAAGGATGTTGAGCCAGAGGTGGGTTGCTGTATCTTGAAGATTGAGAAATGATGGTCAACACTACTACTACATTCGACGTCACAGGCAGAAAACCACTTTTTTTTTTTTTTTTTGAAACAGAGCTGATAAGAAACTAATAGTTCATGGAAAGATCATTTAGCTAGCTAAAGTGGAAAACTATCAACTGTATGAAGCAGTGTAAGAAGATAAGAATGTTTCCCAGGATGCTCATGCATTTGAGTGAGAGGGAATCAAAGAAAGATTAAATCTGTCTCAAGACAGAAAAGGGGGATATTTCTAAGAACTTGGTAATGTGAGGCAGTAATTACATCTGTAAAGTATTACAGCAATGCTGTGCATTAAGGTCTTTAAATTAAAGGGTAATTCAGAGATTTTTATAAAGATATTACTGGCAGGCTAGTTGAACTTCTGACTTATTAGATTTTCTAATAAATACTCATTAATATTTCTATAAATCAGTAGTTAAGACTATGACACTAGAAAGTATGCTATTTCTAAACCTGGTAACACAGACTGAAAGGAAAAACTATTCTACTCCTGTCTGCAATTAACTTACACTGGGGTTACTTGTCCTCATTACAAATAAAATTTCTTTTGACTTGTTAATGTGAAAGGAGTCAATCTACAGGTTTAGGTCTATAGTATATTTATAGTAGTATAGAGTGGCAAATGCTGTTTTGTAATGGGTATCATCAAGTTGCAGCCCATAGCTAACTCTTCACTACAGTGAGAAGGAGAGCAAACTAACCAATAAATGGTGCTTTGTCCCTCTATGATAACATTGTCTTCTGGTGCACTTTTAATCTGTGGTGGAAGCAATAGGCTGACAAATGGAGAATTTTCTGTTATCAAATGGTAAACAGCATGCTGCTACTGAGGCCTGCATGTTAAGAACTTCCTTCCACTCATGTATTTTAACACACCTCTGTGAGAGTCTCCCAAAAAAAGTCTTGAGTGAAAGGACAAGGTGTAGCCAAACAAGAACATACTTCCACTGTTCACAGGCATGATAATAGCTGCAATTTAAAGCAGCACTGAGGATTACATTCCTTGTCACAAGGATTTTTGGATCAGTTTTCAGCCCGCCCTAGAAACGCTATTGGTTGGGAATTCCCCATATAGTCCTTATTTGCCTTGTCTAATTGCTGCAGTGAGCTAGCATATCTGTGGGTTTAGTGCTGGTGAAAGGTGGTCTGCTGACAGCTCTGAAGACATGTTAAATCTACAGCCAGGCATGAGTACTGAAAGCTGCCTCTGCTTCAGCTCAGTTCTGACCTGTGGGGAGGCCTCCCATGGGACCAGACTGTTGTTGATTCTTGTTTAATCCTTGGCCTTGCTGAGGCCACTAGCAAAACCACTAATGGATATCACCTGTAAAGGCTTATTCAGATAGGTATCAACAACCCTGAGTAGTGGCTTCTTCACAGCAGCTCCAGTGCAGCAGCTGGTGGTAAGAGCTTGCTGTTGCTACTGAGGTGAGATGGGTTTATGCCTGTGCTTCAGTGTGGAAGCTGGCACTGCAAATTCCCTGAGCATTTGTGGTCCCTGGAGGAACAGTAGGGCTGTGACAACAGAACCAAATAACTAAAACAGAAAGGCAAGAAAACACTTAAGTTCTTTCAAACTCTCTAAAGAGCTTTAGTCATAGAAAGAGAAGCTCTGCTATCATAATTTACTGAGATAACTTTGAGGCTGCCTCCAGGCGATCTCTCTCTGGTCTCAGAAGACTATGCTGGGGACACTAACACCAGAAAAGGATTTGTGAGAGAGGCATATATAAAGTGTCTCAGCTGAATTTCTGAAGTAAGGAAAGCTTTTGAAGTAGAAGTGTAAGGGTAGAAGAATAAGAAAATGTAAAAGAAATTAAGGGTGGATTTCTTTAACTTCAAAATTGTGTTTTAAACTGCCTTGTGTCTCTCTATTTTATGCTCAAGGAGTACTGAGTACTCTTGAGTTCGGTAGCAACAATCTTCCGAAACCTTTCCCCAAGTAGCTTCCCAGCTTTATTGATTTTTTTATTTTTTTTTCCCCTAGAATCATAGAATGGTAGGGGTTGGAAGGGACCTTTTAGGGATCATGTAGTCCAACCCACCTAGGTCAGGTCACACAGGAATGCATCTAGATGGCTTTTGAAGACTTCCAGAGAGACTACCCATCCTCCCTGGGCAGCCTGTGCCAGGGCTCTCTCACCCTCATAGTGAGAGAGTTGTTTCTTGTGCTTAAACAGAACTTTTCTTGGGAGGGAAAGGACCACAATTTGGAATAAAAATACCTAATTAGAGCTTTGAATGGAGTAAGCTTAAAGGTTACAGAAGGAAGAAACTGAAAGTTGCATTTGACTTTTACTCCCATAATATTATTTTATAGGGGACTTAGGAGCAAGATGAAATGTCTTTAATGCTCAAGCAGTTATCCATAGTCAATTCACTCTATTCAGCAATATTCTTTCTTTGCATCCACCTCACTTAACAGAGGACAAATAAAGAAAGAAGTGTAGAAATAACTCAAAAGTGCTTCACTGAAGAATAAAAAGGGATTGTTTTTTCTTTTTTTTCCCCTGTATGCAAGAGAGAGGTAAGTAATTATTTTTTAGAGTTAAGAATCACCATTTAAACATTAAGAAAAGGAATCGTGTTTTCTAGGAGTCTCCCACCTGCTATGCTTCCACTATCTCTAGGCAATAACAAAGAGAAGAAAAAGTAGCAAAGTTGTGTTCTTGTATTCCACCATCCAGCCACATGGCTGAAGGCTTGATTTTGGCAGTAGCTGACAACCTTTCCCCTTTGCTTCTACTTTGCTTCTACTTTTTTTTTACCTGCTAGTCACAAAATCTAAAGATGCAGCTGTTTCTTGTCTTTATTACTTGCTGATTATTTTTATTTTGCCTCTGTTGTATTTGTGATAACGTACCTGCCACTATTAGTTTAGGGGTGACTGATGTAAGATGAGCTACAACTTTTTGCTCTCTCTGCCAAACTAAGTCAGTTCACATTCACCAAGCAGGTCATCTTATTGGAAAAAAACTTATTTGCTGAAACACAAATTCTTTGTGTTTAATGGTGTTTTTGTAAGAATTTCTGATCATGTGTAGAGTACATGGACTATATATTTCTCCAGAGATGCTAGAGAAATGCTTAATGATTCATATGGAATTAAATGTCCCAACTCTCTCCTGATGTTGCCAAGTAGCAGATGCTTAGCAAAGGCTAAAGCAAAAGAGCGTTGCCAGCCTTTCCCTTGAATACCTTCATTCTTTCTGGCAAGGTTTTGCTTAAGGCCTTCCTAAGGCAGTTATTATTTCTGAGTCACTGTGTTAAAAAACCTCTGATAGACTAATTCTTTCTCAACTTGTCCAAATTTTCTTTAAAATTGGTCACAGGGAATACTTTGTATATCTTTTCATAATGCTATAGAAATAATCATGTTATTTTAGAGACGTGGTAAAGCCCATTGTTACTTAGGGCTAGGGGTTAATCTCAGCTAACTTTAAAAATGTTACCTACATACTTAATATTTGGAAGATAATTAAGTAATTTGCTGAGTCAGAAAAACTGTGTTTTTATGTGCCCTACTTGAGATGAATGAAGGCATGATTATACAAATAGGTTATCCCAGATACTACCAACAAGGATCTCTAAGAAAAGCATTTAATACTATGGATTTACATTTCTGTATTCCCAAATATAGCATGAGAAGTAATCTAGGTAAGGCTGAGGTTCTTACTTGTCCTAATTAATTAATCAGTGTCTTGTAGCTCTGCTGTCCAGATGACCATATGTATCAATGTGTTTCTTTACAAATGTTATTGAAGGAAGATTGTGGTCTTGTCTTTCTCTTGATTTTTGTCCAGTGTCATGATTTAGGAAGGAGTTGCTTTTGCTTAGTAACAGAGGGAGCGGGTTGCAGTTAAGACCCGGTAAAAGTTTTTTAGACTCTCCCCCGACTCTGGGTTCAGACCCACCCTCCGGCCCGGCTGGGCCAATCTGGCGCCTCTGCGATCACTATTTAGGGAGGGAATTTGAGGTGCCAGGCAGGGGGTGTAAGGGTGGTACAAGATGGAGGTGACCATGCAGACCCCACAGTCGGAGAAGG